>JAUCMX010000008.1:5104256-5276756 GCA_033459395.1 Hemibagrus guttatus | reverse complement strand
ATGGCATATTTTTATGCAGAGCATCATACTATACTGCATTTCTGCTATATAAAGTCTAAGAGTACTATATGGAATTTGTGTATACAGTGACACTGACACAGAAGAAGGGACCACAAAATACACTAGCAAAAGAAACTAAGCATCATGAATTAAATTAGAATGTTGATGATTGTTGCTGCTATTGTTTTATAATTAGGTTTTGGTAAAAGCAAGCAATTATGCAAGCAGTTATCCATCCTGGTGGATTTTTACTGTGTTAAATGATGTGTGGCTTAATTCTTATATACTGTATAGATATATAGCACTAAGTCCAAAACTCTTTAAGGACAACTGATTTATCCTACTTTAAAAGTGTAACTTTTACATTATGTTAGCTTGTTTTCTAACCACATATAATGGGAAGGTAAGTCAACCCTTGATGTAACAATTCACTTAAAAGCTCTTTGCTGAGAGACCTCTTGTGTTATTGTCTGTAATTGCAAAGCACAACATAATTGTAATATTATTCTCAGTTCGTAGTATTCCATCATATCTGTGAGGAGATATTATCCTCCACCTCACTAATGATATGACAGAAAGGTTACATGAGGGAAAGATAATAGGAGGGGAGAGATATAATAAGATAAGATTAGATATGGAAGTGCACAAGAATAGATAGAAAAAGAAGGATAATATTCTGCTGTAGATGCTCTCGTGTACAAATTCAGACAGCTTTTTGAGGGGCCATCAAGATTCAGGGAGTAGCTATTATTCCACACATTAGCGCAGGCTGGCTAAAAGCTCTTATGCTTCAGAAGGGTCTTGGGGGTCTTCAGGAAAAAGGATGTGGCACTGAAAGTGGGCAATGTTTAAGGGACCCGTTACGCAAAAAGGAAAAAAAAAACATCCACTTAACGTGACAATATGACATGCTGTAAGACCATGGGCCGAATGTGTGAAAATGATATTGTAATGTGAGCCAGTGCCTCAACAAATTCAGTCAGGTTGGGGCAAAAGAGTACAGGTAAAAGGGCATGCAGGCAAGAACACTTGGTCCAAAATAATTTTTAAAGTACATACATGTTCCTTGAGGGATTATTTCTACATTTTAGTGTTGGACTGGATCTGTGTTAACCAGTTATCCCGCTTTCCTTTCAACAACTGCAATAATAAACAAGTAATGCAGTCTAAAGCTATGAATAGATTGATAACGCAAATATTCCAGGAGTCACAGGATATTATAAATACATGGGAAGTTACCCTTTAGCATTCTGGATAAGGATAAGTGTTGGTGGATTCATCCTGCATGAAAATATACCACGCATTTGCAACAGACATCTGAGAAAAATCAAATTAAGCTTAAAAGCAGTGTAGTAAGCCCCATAGTGGCTGCAGTTTTTAAAAAAAAATTATTTAAAGCAGGGGTCTAAAAATACATAACAACACACCATTGTCAGCTGTGATAAGCTGTGATAATCTTTTTGAATGAGTGAGCCACTGTGGCAAAATTGCACACATTGTCTCACAATCCCCTGTTGAGTCTGGCTGTTAAGTCAGGGTTTGAGGCAAGTTGGCAGAGGAAAGAGAACTGGGCCTGGCCTCATGCCTCAGTGCCTGCAGGGCCCTACACTAGACCTACTGCTCCTTTGGCCTGCAGCTTGAACAGAGAGCTTCAGACACCAGTGCACTCAACTAAAGCAGCATGTTAAGTGAACAATCCTATCTGCCTTTTCTTCCTCCAATGACTTCTCAACAGAACCCAGCCAGCTTGGGGAGAGCTTCGGCCATTTGGACTCTTGCGTATGTGAGTGGGGATGTTTGATGGGACGTTGTGTTCATTAATTTTTTCTGAGCAAAAGGAAAATGGGAATACAAGGAACGAGGATTTAATTCCGGCTTCTTGACTAAAATAGGCATTTCTTTCTTTAAAATCACATATGAATCACACACACACACACGCACACGCACACGCACACGCACATGCACACCAGCAGCAGCACTATGCCAGAATGGGGGGAAAAAGTAATTTCAGTGACTTTGACCGTGGCATGGCTGTTGGTGCCAGATGGGCTGCTTTTTGGATGGGTTGTGTTTCTATGTTTTTCAGAAACTGCTGATCTCATTGGGCTCTCTAGGGTTAGCACAGAATGGTGAGAAAAACAAAAAACATATTGAGAGGGATGAGCTACAATAGGAGAAGACCACATCAGGTTCAACTTTTATCTGAGAAAACGAGAAACTGGAAAAACCATGCTTCACCTGATTGGTATATTTATAGATAGAGAGATTTGGGTGTATGTATGCCATTAATTAGCTGCATTAATATTTACATTAACACAATGACGGTAAGCGTGAGTGTTTCTGCAAATGTGTTTATCCCCAAGAAGACTCCGAGTTTAATATACAACAGTTTTAGACCTATTTCTAATGACATTATCATGTGTGGATATATTCTTTTGTAAATAAAGGAACATAATCATATTGGCTCCATTTGCTTATTTTCATTTGCACAGGAACATGTTTGCCGATCTTCCCAAAAAGGCCATTTGCACAAGGGCTATTAGCCTTTACATTCATTCAGTCTAATAGGAGTATTCATTGTGAGTCAATAAGGAGGTTTGCAAATAAGTCACAAAATGTTGGGCTGCCAATATCCATGCAATATGGTTCATATGTTCCATGAACAACAACAACAAAGGTTTTTAAAGAAAACATAAAAGAAAAAATTTGTGTGTTCAGCCTGTGAAATAACTTAAAATCCACCAACGATATGTAGCATCATCACTGGAACTATTATTAGTTAGTTATATGTGAACCAGTACATTGTGTCTGTCACTCATTTAAATCCATACCAATACTTATACTAAAATTAAACAGAAACATACTTAGTATGAATCAATCATTTATGTTTTCAGCTTTGAATAACATCCAATGTGTACAGTATCCATACAGATGCACTACTAGACTTATTCTTTAGTGAATTAGCAAGTTAATTTTAAATAAAATGCATTAGTTAGCTATGTTAATGACCGAGTATTAAGTATGGTTGAATGAACCAGGTTTGAAAGGGAACCCATCCTCATCTGGGTAACACCAGACACAGCGATTATAAATAATTAAAGTTCTATTACTGTATATCGTCAAGTGGAATTGTGAAACCAGGAGCTCATGAGCAACTTATAATACGACCTAGGAGCAACCTATGTATCTTCATGTACTCCACATGGGGCCATCAGCAGCAACAGTGAGCAACTCAAGGTGATTGGGTTCTAATCAGAAGTAGGGCATCAGGATTGATCAGGCAAGTTCATAGAGGAGAAGCAGTCAGAAACACTGGGAGCTCAGTGAGAGAGAGAGAGAGAGAGAGAGAGAGAGAGAGAAAGAGAGAGAGAGAGAGAGAGAGAGAGAGAGAGAGAGAGAGAGAGAGAGAGAGAAAACTCATCTTATTTATGTCATGGTAATATTTCCATATTGTCTCTGACTAAGCTATATATTCAGCTGTGACATCTCCATCTGTTGAGATATCAACATCTTGGGCTTCAAGACAAATATCTTCTTCAAGCATCCTCAGCATCATTACAATTCAAAGCTATTACACAGCTCCTCATCAGCACTGACAGCTATGGTCCTGGTCCAACACATTTATCACATTTTATATCCAGCATCATACATTTTTGTCATTTTTTTCCAGCTTGGCAAAAATGGAGAAAATCATGAAAATCATTTTTGGCCACCCATTCACCATATTAAGTACCCCACCTGCTGATGATTACCCATAAACGTTTCTTTTTGCTGAGATGTACCTGGCAATTAGGCTTTGAAATGTCCCACGCTTGATTTACCTTGCTGGTGACTGTGAAAAGTGATTGGTCGAAAGGGCCTGACCTCTTCCAGAGCTTTCTGATTTGTTTACATGCTCATTTGTTCAAATGGATCACACAAACACACACACACACACACACACACACACACACACACACACTGGATTTTATCCATTATAATTATATCGATTTTCCAGTAGTTACACAGTCATATAAATTATGATGTGTTTTATTCACCAAAGTGAATCTAAAATAAATAAAATTCAATAAAATTCACTATCCATTTATCTGTCTGTCCATTTATCCGTCTGTCATTTTGCAGCAAAATTTGTGTCCATCCGCATATAAATTGTTAACAAGAAGGACTAGACTTGGTTTCAAGTTCTTTCTTTTTTATCATTTTGTTTCATATTGCAGATATACTTGAGGCCAAATGTTAACATACACCTACGCTAAATACATTCAATCTCAATTTTTCACACCTCACACATTTTTAACTTTTAAGTCAGTTAGGGGCTTCTACTTCCTTCATATCAGAGGTAAATTAAAAACATTTGATTAGAGGTGGATTTATTTAAGCTTGATCAAAACTCCAGTAGGATAAATGTTACATGCGTCAAGTAGACTGTTTCATGGAACCACTCTGGAAGATTCCAGAAACTGTTGTTACTTGTAAAAGTTTCTGATTGGCCAATTGTCATAATCAGGAGTTATTTGTGAGTGCATCTATGGCTGTACTTTGTGGCCAATACTCTTTTTTGCCTTTTTGCCAAGCAACTCAACAAATAAATGAGAAAAAAACTATTATGGACCTTCACAAGCACAGCTTGTTCTTTGAAACAATTTTCAAACTGAAGGTACTATGAGCATCACATCGAAATGGTCTGGGTCTGAAAGGAAGAAGCACCTAAGACTGGCATAAAAAAATCTTGGCAAAATCAAGTTTGCAGAGATCAAGCCTTTTGGAGGAATGTTATCTTGTAAGATGAAACAAACAAAAAAAAAAATGATATGGTTTGGCTATAATGATAAATATTATGAGAGTAAAAAGGGTGATGCTTTTACTCTGAAATATCAGCATGTCCAAATTGTGAAGCACGGTGGTGGCAGCATCATGATTTGCGAGAAAAGGAACTGGTGCATTTTAAACCATAAAAATTTAAACCATAAAAAGTCTTAAAATAAACTATGTGAAAGTATTGTAGTGGCCATTACAAAGCCCTGACTTGAATCCCTGAATCCCTGTGTACTGAATTAAAGCTTGTTTGAGCAATGAGAGTGTGAAGGGCACGTTATCTTGCTGAAAGAGGCCACTGCTGTTAGAAACCATGTACTAGTCTGTAACAATGTTTAAGTAGGTGGTACGTGTCAAAGTAACATCCACATGAATGCCAGGACCCACGGTTTCCCAGCAGAACATTGCCCTGAGTATTACACTTCAGTTTGGTGTGTTCACATTGTGCATCTTGGTGCCATCTCTTCCATAGTTAAGTGATATAAACACACCTGGATGTCCATATGATGGAAAAAAACCCCAAACATGATTCATCAAACCTTCTTCCATTGCTCTATAGGTTCTGATGCTCATGTACCTATTGTAGGACTGGACACCATGGACATGGTACAGCTTCACAACCCCATACAAAGCAAGCAGTGATGCATTGTGCATTCTGATACCTTTCTATCACAGCCAGCATTTACTTTTTCAACAATTTGTGCAACAGTGGAAGAGAAAGTATTGTGAGAAGCTTGGAGAAGGCTAACCTAAGAGAAAACAATTCCAGTTAAACATGTGACAAACAACTGACAGCAGACATTATGTTGCCCATCAGTACTTTTTATTGAAAAAACAATTTATTAAATAATGACACAGATTTCCATTTTACATAAAGTGTAGTTCATGGCTAATTTGCACGTTAACATCAGCTTGTCTCTATTTTTGTTGGATGCCAACTGAGTTTTTACTCTGTTGTTGTTCTTGTGGTCATAAATGAGGATGACTACGGTGAAGTAGGCAGAGCCTTAAAAAAGTGCCAGGTGACATGCCATTTAAAAGCTTTTTGTTCAGTGCTTTTTAATCCCTTTTGATTTTCACAGATTGAACTTGTTCTAAGTGTAGACTTCATGTGTAGCCTTATAAGTAAATATGTACACCACTTCAATATTTATAGGTTACTTCTCTCAAATACAAACTCAATACAACAAAGATAATTCTTTCCCCCCCCCTTCCATATATAGCTGTTATACAATTTGTACAATTGAACTTTCTTTTGAACCAAAATGCTTCTTTTTTCTGCAAAATTAAAGTGAAGAGTAAAAATATAGAGAAAGCGATCCATCTAAATCCAGAAGAATCGGTCGATTATTATATATTGATCTATTATAGGATTGGTAAAAAGTCTTGTGTGCTAAATGTAAAGAAATTAAATAAATAAATAAATTAATAAAATATCTTAGTACTGTCTTAAAAAGAAACAAAGCCAAACATGTAAGAGAATATAAATAAATAAATAAATAAATAAATAAATAAATAAATAAATAAAGTTATACTGTTTTACATGTTTGTTGTAGGTGTACTTCAATGTCAGTTTGTCAAAAAAAAAGAAGTCTAAATTAGATTTCCAAGAAACATCTTCACTTTATCGTATTTCCTTTATCATTTGGGGCACTTATAAGTTATTTTTTTATACAGCTATATTTTTGCTTTCTCTGTTAAGACATTAATATATAGACCCACATTCAAAAATGATCTCAAACCATCAAACTTTACTGAAGCCATCAGAACATTCATTCATTCATTGTCTACCGCTTATCCGAACTACTCTCGGGTCACGGGGAGCCTGTGCCTATCTCAGGCGTCATTGGGCATCAAGGCAGGATACACCCTGGATGGAGTGCCAACCCATCGCAGGGCACACACACACTCTCATTCACTCACACACTACAGACAATTTAGAGATGCCAATCAACCTACAATGCATGTCTTTGGACTGGGGGAGGAAACCGGAGCACCCGGAGGAAACCCCCAAGGCACAGGGAGAACATGCAAACTCCACACACACGGCGGAGGCGGGAATCGAACCCCCAACGCTGGAGGTGTGAGGCAAACGTGCTAACCACTAAGCCACCGTGCCCCCAGCCATCAGAACATCTCCAGCTAAATGTATAAAGTCAAGAAACCAAATTAAAACGACAAATTGAAAAGTGTGCAACAGTTTAAGGTTAGATTAATTGAATTAATACTACTGATTACAGTGTAGTCATTTCTTTCAGATTTTATTCTATATTGTTTCCTACATATGCAGCATGTGGCGGAAAAAAAAAAAAAAAAACTAGTATAAAAAGGAAATGGGCTTTAGGAGTGTAAAGATCTGTACTGAATACTTTATATATGATTTTCTTTATACTTCCACTCTTTTCAATGTATGCTATCTTTCTTCTCAACAGAGTTTTAGACTCCTTGTATATTTAATTTGTCACCTAGTGAACCAGTATCGATGAATTCAATGATGGAGAATTCAAAGCACTTTTGTATGTTGCCCTGTAAATGTAAATGTGTAACACTTTTGTCTGAAATGCAAAAGAGTGAAAGCCAAGTGAGGTCTACATTTACCACTTCATCTGGCCCATATGTACAGTACTGTTACATCTTTAACATTAAATAAATACATATGTTTATAACTGGGCAACTTTTACCTCGAAATTTAGATGCTGCCTCATCATTTGTTGCATTTGGGCCTGCTGTTGAAAACTTTAAATGCAGCTACTAACCCCTGGGCCTCTTTTGACTGCACTTTCAATGGCCCTGAAGACATATAGTGCTCTATTCCTGAATTATTTTTGGAGTGTGGGGGGCAAAAAAATCCTGCTGAAAGATGATAATACTGTTTCCATAAAGGTGTATAATTGCTCTAGGTCTGTGGTACATGTCAAAGTAACATCCACATGAATGCCAGGACCCAAGGTTTTCCAGCAGAACATAAGGTTTACCCAAAACATCACACTTCCTCCACCAGCTTGCATCCTTCCTACTGCAACCAAGTGCCAGGTTTCCCTCAGGTAAGCAATGCACACGCACCCAGCCATCCATATGATGTAAAGGAAAATGTGATTCATCAGACCAGCCCACCTTTTTCCATTGCTGCATATTCCACTTCTGATGCTAATGTGCCCATCGTAGGTGCTTTCAGTGCTGGACAGGGTTCACCATGGGCTCTCTGACAGGTTTGCAGCTTCTCCTACCTTTTCGTTATAGCCAGTGTTAACCAGTTGTCCTTCTTTGGACCACTTTTGGTAGGTACTAACCACTGCATACCAGGAACACCACACAAGGCCTGCTGTTTTGGAAATGCTCTGACTCAGTCATCTAGCCATCACAATTTGGCCAATGTCAAACTCACTCATTTTCCCTACTTTCTACACATCACATTTTAAGAACTGACTGTTCAGTTGACATCAGCTGGTTCAGGTTCAGTGGTTTTAATATTATGGCTGATCTGTGTATATATATTCATAGACATTGTTATAGCTCAAGGCAGCTTTTGATTTATATTTAGATTTCTGGGTCAACCTAAGTGACAGTGGTCAGAAAAAACTCCCTGAGAAGACTTAAATAAGAAACCTTGAGAGAAACCAGACACAAAAGGGAACTCATACTTTTCTGGGTGACACTGAATAGTAGAATTATAAATGATTATTCTTCTACTGTTTAGTTGTATGCTTTAAAGTAAGTAGTCTGTTGAAAGGATGTTCAAGATGAGCATGGTAGTCTTATGATTGATAGAAAAGAAAGAGAGGATTTAGAAGATTCTTGATTTTGCAAATGTATATTCTGATGGAATGATGTCTGCGTATTTAGCGCACAGGCCATTTTTTCCCCGTTCAGTCTATTGTGTGATTTTGGATATCAGTATTTGTGTTACTTTTTAAAGGGTATATGAGCAAACTGTTTATTGTGCACATATTGTGAAGTTTAACACATCTGGAATGTGCAGTTGACTCTTCCAGTCTTCCCACAGCATCACTGATCCTTTGTGGTACTGGAGTCACCATACTAATGCTACTGGTCCTCAGTCTATGATGGTATTAGCAGCATTACATGAACAGTTTTATGTGAAGTCCTTGAAGCATTGTAGTGTCTGTATTTTGCCTCCCTGTCCAATTACTAGATCACCTCTCCCTTGGTGTTCCTGTACCTCATGTTTTACAAATTAATCACTGTATTACAGTCTATTACAGGTCATGACACACACACTCATTTGCACCTAGGGGCAATTTTGAATCCTTGCCAATTGACAGAGTGGCAGTTTTTGGGAGGCAAAAAGCAGAGAACACAGACAAAAGTCATGTTAACACAACAACACAAATTTGTTTCAATCAGTATCAAAAGTTAGCCCTAAGCAAAAATTGTACCAATTAATTGCAAGTATTTACCCAAATAACAAATATTAAAAGGTAATTAAACAAAATAATAATTGAAATAGATAAAAGACCAAAACGGAGAGTTCTATTATAAAATACACACGTACTGAATACTAGTAATAAGCCTTGTATACTTTTATAACAATGACAAATTAAACATACTGCATGTTTATCCAAGTTCACAAAAAAGTGCTATGATGACCTTTAAATTTTATATTTAGTGTACGCATAATTAACTTAATTAAAAGCCTCAGGCTTAATCTTCAAACCTTATTTACATAACACAGAACTGGAGCTTGTCTTAAAACATACTCCTCATCAACATGTGATTGAAAACAGGTCCTTAGGACTGAATTTATTTTAATTACACGTTAATTAATCCTTTCCTTATTTGAATCAAAATTTGTGTCCAGTAATGTAATCAAACTCAGGCTGATGAAGTTTAAGCAATCAGCAAATAATAGACTTGTTTATAAGCAAATGAACAGCTCCTGCTAACAATGTAGTGCATTTCATCACTACTGGAGTCATGCTTTATGGGTATCTTTTGCAGTATGATACCTCTTGGGGATCTTTACTCTGTCTTTATGAAAGAAGCAAGTCAAGGGAAGCTGGAAGCTTAAACAAGCTTAAACCGATATGTTGAGGCTAAAAGAGGAATCTCAAAAGTATGTGGACACATGATCAAGTGACCCCAAGTGGGTCAGAGAGTGAGAGTCTCGCTTTATTATCAATTCTGCTATATGTACAGGACATACAGAGGATTGAAATTTGCATCCTATGGTGCACTAACAAGAAAAAATAAAAGCAACTGAAAACAACAACAACAACAACAAAAGAAAGAAAGAAAGAAACAAACAAAAACTATACTGGAAAAACAACTCCATATTACTGCTCATGGTTTTGAAATGACCATATAAGGACATAATGGTTAGGTGTCCACCAATTTTTAGTCATATAGTGTAATATTACCACATGCAATATGTATTTTTCTTCTCTGACCCATTGATTTCTTTAATATTTTCTCTCAGAAGACCCAACCTTAACCATAACCATGAAATCAAATTTAAATTCAGATTTTATTAGTCACACACACAATCACACACAGTATGACATGCAGTGATATCCTTTTTAGGACTGTCTATGTTATAAAAATAAAAACAGAGCAAAAAATGGAATAAAAATAAATAAATAAAATAAAATAAAATAAAATAAAATAAAATAAAATAAAATAAAAATGGAAGTAGCTGCACAGAACAGAGGAAAAATCAACAGACAAAATATAAAAAAAAAAACAGCATATGAATACAATACAGTGACTGATGAAATGAATATAAATATGGTGATAGTATGAAATATTGTCTCTTAGTTTAAAACAATGATTCCTGTAGAACCTTCATTTTCTCAGGCTACACTCCGTCACCCAACACTTTAGTCTTGTGAGCAATGGACACAAGGAAGAGATATTACTTTGTGATTTTTAGAGACCATCAGGTCACTCATCCTCTATAGCAGGAGAAATGATCAAGCATCTTCCTGGACATACAGCCACAACCTGACAGTGGTTTCTTGCATCATCCTGTTTCACAGATTTCTTCTCTGTCACAGAAATGGCTTTCTGTCTGCGTTTTATACACAAATAAATAATATCACAGATATCACTGGATTGCATTTGCTTGGTGTCTGTGGAGAAGGAAACATTTTCATCTGAGAGGAGCAGCTCACTACACAGCCTGTTGGACAGAATGTCAAAACCCTTTTCTTCTCTGAAACCTCTGCCTTGGACATGCATGAGGGGGTTATAGCTTTAACATCCATGGTTCATGTTACTCCAGCGCATATGTCAGGAGAAAACAGCTGCTACTTGAGAGGAAATCTGAAATGGCCTTCGGTGCCAAGAGCATTCACGATCAGCCTGGATAACAGAGACTGAGATAACCGATAGCTGTAACTGACTGTCAATATTTTAGAAAATGAAAAACAATAGAAAAACAATATGTTTTTGTCATGATTTTAAATTATATTTACACATTATTTAAAATATTACAATTTTTCTAAGAATTGTCATTGAATGATTGTCTACAAATGTGAAAAATAAATAATTCAAATAAAAATAAAATCTTTAATCTGTAGGTAAAGATGTTTCCAGATTCTGCTTCTTAGTTAAGTCACACCTTCAAGCCAAACACAAAAAGCTAGTAGTAGAACTAACATTTCAATAAAGAGTCATGCAACTTGCATGCAGTACTATATGATGATTCCCACCACAAAGTACGATGTGTTGCAGAATGCAGTTTCAATCCATTGCAAGCATTTCCTTCAGACAACACAATGTTTTATGAGTAGCACAGTGGCACAGTAGGATTGGACAATATGGAAAAGCTCTGAACTCATACACATGAAGGAGGACAATGCTGAATCTATAATTCATTAGAAAGAATGTGATTTTTATGTATAATTAGAATAAAATCCATTCTAGACCTTAAAAGGTTGGCCTTTCTGATGCGCTTTTAAAAATATTATCACAAAGACACAGAAAGGGACACTTGTTATTTTGCTATTTATTGACATTATGGCATTAAATCCTATTAAGAGTTTGCTTCTTCTGCACCATTGTTCAGACCTCTGCGCTTTAATAACTACGTATGAATAATGTCTGAAAACATGGTCAAATTAGCATAAATGGCCTTAGATTATGAAGGTCATTTTCTTCCATTGTAAGCACAAACATTTAATATGTCCCTCACAACAAATACACAAGGAGCAATGACAGACTGAATTCTACCAAGGGCATCAAAGGGTAGTTGATTTTTTTTTTTTTTTTTTTTTTACCATAAATGATCAAAATATATGCTTAAAACTCTATAATAGATATAAAAAGTCTACACACCCCCATGTAAATGGCAGGTTATTATGATTAAACCATGATAAATCATGTCAGAAACTTCTCTCTCCTCAGTGTGCAATTACAACATATAAAAACTAAGGGAAAAATAATGAAAATAAAATATCGGCAATATCCTGGTTGTATAAGTGTGCACATGCTTTTATAACAGGGGATGTAGCTGTATTAAGAATGAACCAATCACTTTCTATCTCATGTTTGAAAGTTACAGCTTTCAACAATGAAATGATTCTGATTAACCCCCAACTAAGCCCCAACTAAACTGTTTCTGTTTCTGTAGGATTTTTCCACAAGTAGCTCAGATGGTTGAGGCTCTGGGTTGTTGATCAGAAGACCCCCAACCCTTCCTGCTCCAGGGGTGCTGCATCATGGCTGACCCTGTGCTCTGACCCCAACCCTCCAAGAATGGGACATGAGAAGAAAGAATTTCACTGTGCAGTAATGTATATGTGACAAATAATGGCTACTTAACTTTTGATTTCATTTCTTGCTGAAGCCATGGTTCAAAAAGAGCTTACAAATCGTGCAAGGTATCTTACTTGTAGAACGGTATCGATCAGGATTAAAGATTTTCCAAAACCATGAATCAACATAAAGGCCAACAACAAACAGAGAAAACTGAGCATCACAGCGACATAACCAGGAACAGGACGTGCCTCTGCAACGTATAGAAATATGAGACAAAAGCTTACCAGTGAGGCTGCCAAGAGATCTACAGCAACATTAAAGGAGTTGCAGGCATATCTAAGAAGTACTGATAACTCTCTGTATGTGACAACAATCTCTATTCTTCACATTGTCTGGGCTGTAGGGGAAGGCAGCTAGGTGGAAGCCCTTTCTTACAACTAAACATCCAAACAATCTAACAAACTCAGCACAAACCGTGTAGCAAAATGTGTTCTGGTCTGATGAGATGAATTAAATAATGTATAATAACTCCATAATTCCAAAGGGTATGTTCAGTGCAAAGAAAAACATCAACAAAAATATACCATATCTGGTGGTGGTAGCATCATGCTTTAGAGCTGATTTTCTTCAGCCAGAACAGGGGCTTTTATAAAGCAGGGGGAATCATAAATAACTACAAATAGTAGGAATTCTATTGAGCAACCTTCAGGGTGAGTGACACAAAGTATACATCCAAATCAACAAAGGAATGGCTTAACCAAAAGAAGATCAATGTTTTAGAGCAAGTACATTAACAGCATTTGGCAGACATCTTTATCCAGAGTGACTTACTTTTGTCTCATTTATACAACTGAAGGTTAAGGGCCTTGTTGGTGGTCTCGGGATTTGAATTCACAACCTTCCAATCAATAGTCCAATGCCTTAACCACTGAGTAACCAGAGCCCAGACATGAAGCCAACTAAAATCTGTGGGGTGACCTGAAGAGGGCTGTGCCTCTGCATGGGAGATTCCCATACAATATAATGGACCTTGAATGTTTTTGCAATAATGAGTAAGAAAATATTGTCAGGATGTGCCATACTGATAGACTCTTACAACAAAAAATTGAATGTTGAATTGAATTGAATGTTATAACAAAATCGAAAGGTGCGTCAACAAAGTATAGTTTAGGCATGTGCATACTTGCCTAATGCAACTAGGTTATTATATACAACTTTTCTATTTTCTCTTTAAATGTTTCAGAAAGTTTTTCACTTTTTTATATGTTGTAATTTCATGTTGAGGGTGGTAAAAGTTGACATGATATGTCTTGGGTTCTACATAAGAGAAACTGGTGTGTAGACTTTTTGTAGCTGTTACATGTATAGCTTATCCAGAGCTATCAAAAAAATATAAACTATCCTCATGCTAGTAAAAACTAGATCTATTTCAAATTTAGAGAGCATTTGGTAGAGCAAATAATAAATAAATAATAACAAATAAATAATAATAATAACTAATAAAAATCTATTATTATTATTATTATTATTATTATTCACTCGCAGGTAATCTAGCCATGGGGGTCACAGTCCAGTGACTTCTGTGCCGGTCCCAAGCCCGGATAAATAGAGAGGGTTGCGTCAGGAAGGGCATCCGGCGTAAAACATTGCCAAATTTAACCATGCGAATCGCCAGTACGAATTTCATACCGGATCGGTCGAGGCCCGGGTTAACAACGACCGCCATCGGCGCCGTTGACCTACAGGGCGCCGGTGGAAATTGGGCTACTGTTGGTCGAAGAAGTAGAGGAGGGAGGAGAGTGCGCAGACAGAGAGAGAAGAGGAAAGGTAAGAGTGTAGGACTGAGAATAGGAACTCTGAATGTTGGTACTATGACAGGGAAAGGTAGAGAGCTGGCTGATGTGATGGAGAGAAGGAAGGTGGATATACTGTGTGTACAGGAGACCAGGTGGAAGGGTAGCAAGGCTCGTAGTATAGGAGCAGGATTCAAGCTGTTTTATTATGGTGTGGATAGTAAGAGAAATGGGGTAGGTGTGGTCCTGAAGGAGGAGTTTGTGAGGAATGTCCTGGAGGTGAAGAGAGTGTCAGACAGGGTGATGAGTCTGAAGTTAGAGTTTGAAGGGGTGATGTTGAATGTTGTTAGTGGTTATGCCCCACAGGTAGGTTGTGAGTTAGAGGAGAAAGAGAGATTCTGGAGTGAATTAGATGAGGTGATGGAGAGTATTCCCACGGGTGAGAGAGTGGTGATAGGAGCGGATTTTAATGGACATGTTGGCGAGGGGAACACAGGTGATGAGGAGGTGATGGGCAAGTTTGGAGTTAAGGAAAGGAACCTTGAAGGACAGATGGTAGTGGACTTTGCTAAGAGGATGGACATGGCTGTGGTTAACACTTATTTTCAGAAGAGGGAGGAGCATAGAGTGACTTACAAGAGTGGAGGTAGGAGAACACAGGTAGACTACATTCTATGTAGAAGAGGCAATCTGAAAGAGATTAGTGACTGTAAAGTGGTAGTGGGAGAGAGTGTAGCCAGACAGCATAGGATGGTGGTGTGTAGGATGACTTTGATGGTCTGTAAGACGAAGAGGTCAAAGATAGAGAAGAAAACCAAGTGGTGGAAGCTGAAAAAGGAGGAATGTTGTGAGGAATTTAGACAGAAGTTGAGGCAGGCTCTGGGTGGTCAGGTAGTGCTGCCAGATGACTGGGAAACTACAGCAGAAGTGATCAGGGAGACAGGGAGAAAGGTGCTGGGTGTGTCATCTGGAAGGAGGAAAGAAGATAAGGAGACTTGGTGGTGGAATGAGGAAGTTCAGGATAGTATCCAGAGGAAGAGGTTAGCCAAGAAGAAGTGGGACATGGACAGGACTGAAGAGAATAGACAGGAATACAAGGAGTTACAGCGCAGAGTGAAGAGGGAGGTGTCTAAGGCCAAGCAGAAGGCATATGAAGAGTTGTACACTAGGTTAGACACTAGAGAAGGAGAGAAGGACTTGTACAGGTTAGCTAGGCAGAGGGATCGAGATGGGAAGGATGTGCAGCAAGTTAGAGTTATTAAGGATAGAGATGGAAGGGTGCTCACAAGTGAGGAGAGTGTACAGAGGAGATGGAAGGAATACTTTGAGGAGCTGATGAATGAGGAAAATGAGAGGGAAAAAAGAGTAGAAGGGGTGAACTCTGTGGAACAGAAAGTAGATAAGATTAGAAAGGATGAAGTCAGGAAGGCTTTGAAGAGGATGAAAAGTGGGAAGGCAGTTGGTCCTGATGACATTCCGGTGGAGGTCTGGAAGTGTCTGGGAGAGGCAGCAGTGGAATTTTTAGCTAATTTGTTCAACAGGGTTTTAGAGAGTGAGAGGATGCCTGAGGAATGGAGAAGAAGTGTGTTAGTGCCGATCTTTAAGAATAAGGGTGACGTGCAGAGTTGCAGTAACTATAGGGGGATAAAGTTGATGAGCCATACAATGAAGGTATGGGAAAGAGTAGTGGAAGCTAGGTTAAGGAAGGTAGTGGAAATTTGTGAGCAGCAGTATGGCTTCATGCCCAGAAAGAGCACAACGGATGCAATTTTTGCTCTGAGGATTTTGATGGAGAAGTATAGGGATGGTCAGAAGGAGTTGCACTGTGTGTTTGTAGACTTGGAGAAAGCGTATGACAGGGTGCCAAGAGAAGAGCTGTGGTACTGTATGAGGAAGTCAGGAGTAGCGGAGAAGTATGTCAGAGTGGTGCAGGACATGTATGAGAGGAGCAGAACAGTGGTGAGGTGTGCTGTAGGTCAGACAGAGGAGTTCAATGTGGAGGTGGGACTGCATCAGGGATCGGCTCTGAGCCCCTTCCTGTTTGCTATGGTGATGGACCAGTTGTCAGAGGAGGTCAGACAGGAGTCTCCTTGGACAATGATGTTTGCAGATGACATTGTGATCTGTAGTGAGAGCAGGGAGCAGGTGGAGGAAAACCTGGAGAGGTGGAGGTTTGCACTGGAGAGAAGAGGAATGAAGGTCAGTCGTAGTAAGACTGAGTACATGTGTGTGAATGGAAGGGAGGGAAGTGGAACAGTAAGGTTACAGGGTGAAGAGGTGAAGAAGGTACAGGAGTTTAAGTACTTGGGGTCAACAGTCCAGAGTAATGGAGAGTGTGGGAAAGAGGTAAAGAAGCGAGTGCAGGCAGGTTGGAATGGGTGGAGAAAGGTGTTGGGAGTTCTGTGTGATAGGAAAATATCAGCGAGAATCAAGGGGAAGGTGTACAGGACAGTGGTGAGACCGGCCATGCTGTATGGTTTAGAGACAGTGTCACTGAGGAAGAGACAGGAGTCAGAGCTAGAGGTAGCAGAGCTGAAGATGTTGAGGTTCTCTTTGGGAGTGACAAGATTGGACAGGATTAGGAATGAGTACATCAGAGGGACAGCTCATGTTGGACGTTTGGGGGACAAAATTAGGGAGGCCAGATTAAGATGGTTTGGACATGTTCAGAGGAGGGACAGTGAGTATATTGGTAGGAGAATGTTGGACATGGGGCTGCCAGGCAGGAGGCAAAGAGGAAGGCCAAAGAGGAGGTATATGGATGTAATTAATGAGGATATGAAGCTAGTGGGTGCAAGGGTTGAGGATGCAGAAGATAGGGATAGGTGGAGAGAGATGATTCGCTGTGGCGACCCCTGAAGGGAAAAGCCGAAAGAAGAAGAAGATTATTCACTCGCAGGTATTTTTTTAAAATTATTTTTATATATATATATATATATATATATATATATATATATATATATATATATATATATATATATATATATATATATATATATCTATACATATATATATTTTTTTTTTCTTTTCATAGAGAAAGGGTGTATTAAAGAATAGCTGCAGGACTCAGGTGCATGCCATTTGGGTGCTCTCACCCATGCATACATGAGCAAATATAACAAAAGTGCCCAGGCCTTTATGTTAGTGTGTGCATGTGTGTGTGTGTGTGTGTGTGTGTGTTTGTGTGTGTGAGACCAGAGACTCACATTACAACAGTGCACTTCTAATATATTACAAACAAAAACAGCTCTTTCAATCCCAAAAACCACAGACATTTTTTAGACTAATTGCACATACACTTCCTAAAATAGCTCTACAAATGTTAGATGAAGATCGTCTTGCAAATCTGTGCACTTGGCTCAACCCTCACAGGTTATGTTATTTATTTCAAAAAGCAAAAGCAAAAGCTCTACATGTCACATATTACCTTAGGCAGTTTCAATGTAGCTATAAAAAAACAAACAAGAAATTTAGGTGAATTAATTAGCTAAAAAAGGTGGAAGAATACACGATAACCCAATCATTTAGAACTACAATTTAGCACTACAGGTTAAAACAATGTATATTGCAGAAAAACACCCAAGAGGTATGACTGACTTCACCATGCAACCTGCACTGCAAAATTAAATTAAAAGTAAA
Source organism: Hemibagrus guttatus (assembly GCA_033459395.1). NCBI lineage: Eukaryota > Metazoa > Chordata > Actinopteri > Siluriformes > Bagridae > Hemibagrus > Hemibagrus guttatus. The sequence continues at coordinate 5,258,790 of JAUCMX010000008.1, read as the reverse complement.
TAAATAAATTACATATAGAGTGTGTTGAAATTTGTTAATACAAATTTAGGATGGTGTAATTATAAAATACTTTTTCCATGATGAATGAAATGAATTTTGTGTAGTGTTTTTACCTGACAACTTCTAAAATTCATATTTAATTTATTATTTAATTAGCGGCTTGTATTTATTATTTAATAAGTGGTTCATTGTATCATTTTTTTTTAATCCTACAGATATCTTATATTAATACTATCTTTCTATCCAAATTGAATCAAAGCCAGCTGTGAACATATCTGTGTGCATCATTTTGAAAGCAGTGGGTGATTTTACTTATTGAGACAAACATGTAGTTTTGTATGTAGCATGTGCACTGTACCATATGTAATGCATATGCAGTGTTTGCTTTATAGATCTGCAAAAACTCTACAATTTCTTTCCTGCTTCATTATATGTAAAAAGTATATATTAAGAAAGAAAGAAAGAAAGAAAGAAAGAAAGAAAGAAAGAAAGAAAGAAAGAAAGAAAGAAAGAAAGAAAGAAAGAAAGAAAGAAAAAAAATTCGTTGGCTCATCTGTCATTTTCATGTTGGGGAAAAAATTAAGTAGTATTTTCCAGCATACTCCACTGTAAAAATGTAGGGGTCCTATGGAAAAGTAGACAAGTCTTTCCATCCCACCTATGCCCCCTGCAATTCTTTCCAGTTTAAATAGATTATCAGATATAAACAGTGACTAAGTGATTAGTCACTAATACCTTGTATACACACACAGAAAAGTGAGGAGCCTGTAAATGTTGAGGTTCTTTTCGCTTCTCTCCATATGAGCTGTCTGATTCCACCATCAGTGTGACACAAAATCTCTGGGGTTTCCATCATCTGGGAAGACTGCACGACTTGTGAGAGAGAGCCTCAATGGATTTCTCCAACGTGAGCCAACTCTCCAGATGGCTTCAAAGAGTCATATGTTGGGGTTAAATGTGCAGCCAACATTTGAGCTACAACACACGAAATCTAGATTTAAAAAAAAAAAATGGTGACAATATGAGTTACATTGCTAATCATATTGGACTTAAAAGGATCATTTTGATGCATGACTAGCCATTTTCATGAAATGTATAGTCATGTGCCAAAAAGTGGATTGAGTGGTATGCTTATTGTGTGTGTGTGTGTGTGTTCGTGTGTGTGTGTGTGTGTGTAGGTGGAGATGGGTGGAGAGATAAAAGGCATGTCATATGCCTCTATATTCTTTGGCAAATAAAAGGTTATTGTTATGTCATTTGTCCTCTCATAATTATCCTTTATTTTTTTTGTCTATACATCAGCAATGACTTGGATGCCTGATGTGATTGCTGATTAATTTGTATACAAACTGCAGAGGCAGTCCAATCACAGCCTGTGTCTTTAGAAATCATTAGTCTCTAATTAGGGCCAGTTGGGACCAGCAGTTAGAAGGTTAAAGAGGTTCTGACAGCCCTAATCATTGCTCAGGAAGCTGAAAATATATGCAAAGTCTCAGCAGATGGGATGAGATCAGCCTGTGCCAACTGATAACTGTTATTCCTTTGCACCTTCAAAGCTGTCATCCTAATAGGCACATCCTGAACTTATTAATGCTCTAGTTACAATGTCTGCACTGTCTCTACTGTTACAATCAGCTCCACCGTGATTGCTAAAAATTGATGGAATAAAAACAACATTACACAGAATGATTTTGAAATTTCCACTCAAACACTGGAAAAAAAACATCTACATTTCCTGTAACTTATCCTTCTGTGACCTGACTGCCCTAAACTGAAGACTTCACATTTTCTTTTTCCAAATGGCTTCCTTTGTAATGACATTGTTTCCATTATTATGAGGAGTGAATATAGTGCCCCAATCCTTTGCTTATCTGATTATTGATAATTCAGCATGAGAAAGAGTGTCTTGATGGCCACTGTGATTGAGACTACTTCTAATACACTGACACTAATATTTTCACCATGACTGACACTGAACAAGACTTTTGAGTTGCACAGGCTGCAGAGTAAATAATCTTATATCCTGCATTGTAGCTTCCCATCCTTTCATGTAGTATTTCATGAGAGGATTGGGGAGCTGTTAATTTTGCCAAGCCCCCATGGAGCTGGATGATGGACATGATCAATGCCCATATGGTTTTGGACCTAGACATTTCCGACAGGCACTTACAGAGCTTCTCCCTTAACTAGAGACTGGAAATACTGCTGGCTGCCTTTACTTCCTCTGGAGGAGATAAACAAGCAGGAGGTATGGCATCAGCGGCAAGAACATAAGCGGGCAGAAGACTCCACTGTTCAGTCGCACAAAAGAAGAGTACCTTTATTACATTGGAATGCAGACTAGAGATGCTGGCAGTAAGCTAGGCCCAAACGCAAGAGCCATTAGTGGAAATGTAACAGCTCGATGAAGTGCACAGCTTGTGACAACTTATTAGCCTAAATCTGCCTCTCATGCAGAGATAGACACTTATCTACCCTCAGTAGGTCCATTGCATTCTCTAAGCTGGTGGCCCACTTTGGTGGAGAGTGCTCATTGCCAACCACCATATCGTCTGATCAGAGTGAAATGTAGGAGTGCGACTTAGCAGCAGTAGTAAAGGCATAGCAGACTGACATAAACACAGCCAAGTGAAACTGAAACTGGATTTTGTATTTGTCACAGCTGATCAAATGCATAACCCAAATCATGGTTTAGATGTTTGGGCTATCCCTCACAGTGTCAAGTGCATTAAGGATCCTTTTGTGCATTCAAAGGAGCTGCAAACAAAGAAAAATACATGTATACTGGCTGTATACTGGCTGTAACACTAACCAAGGTATATCACAAGTATTGTAAAAACATTGATTCGTTTTTTTTCCGTGTAAATAAGTAAATTGTAATGACAGATATATTGTATTCCAGCAAGGCCACAGACTCACATGAAATAAAATCTGTTTGGCTAGCATAAGCGCAAAGCACTACAATGGCATATTACATCATTTACTAAAGGGCCACAAAATCACAAGTGATGTTGTATTCAGGCTAGGAAGCTCCAGGAGTAGTTAGATGAACACCTGTTTGAAGAAGTGCTTATACACAAGCTGAATTAATAAGACTGTGTCACACAAGTGCCTAGGGTTTGCCAAAATATAGACAACTCCCTTTCCACTGGTTCATGGACAAAGCAGTGACCAATTTTTTTAGGCTGACAACATGAATAGCATGAATTTTGTTTTGATAGACTATTGTTCTTCTTGATAATATTGCTAATAAACTCTTCAATCAGACCAGGGGTTTCCTCCAGGTAGTTCAGTTTCCACCCCCAGTCTAAAAACATGCAGTGTAGAATTATTGGCTGATCTCTAAATTGTCTATAGTGTGTGATTTTGCCCTGAGATTGGTTCTTCCATGTTCTTGGTATGGAAAAGTCTGAGCTATAAGCAATAGCTTGAAGAGTAGGCAACTAACAAGCTGCCTACTCTGTCTTAGCACTTTGCAAGATACTTGTAAGACAAATAGATTGACAATGGCTTCAAGTTGTGTTTGCACATTTGTTTGCAACAATTTATCATATCCAGTTGCTCTACAACGAAGTCGTCAGTAGGCGTTCCTGCTACTGGTTGCCATAGTAATAATGTTTATTAGCGGATGGAGCAACTAGCATTAAACTTGACAACAGATCAGTTTTCTTGATGCTAAAATGAAACATTTTAGAGGGAAATTTGGCGTTTGTATCTAAAATTCTCCAGTGTATATTTGCGTCATATCACACGAGATGAAGTCGTTCCATATTTTCAAAAAGTTCAACTTTTCTCAACTATTTCGTGTCACTGGACACACCCACATCTAGTCTCCAAAAGTTGCTGTCACCCATGTCGCTGTGTGTCGCTGAATGTGTGAACGTAGCATCAAAGGCGGTCATGATTTTGCAAAGACAGCTAAGATTAATCTACTTGAATTAAAGTAACTGCAAATAATAGAGCATTTCTTAAACAAAAACTGAAAAAGAAATTATTTGAAATTGATTTAACAGCTAAAAATCATTTATTTATTATAAGGTATTAGTAAAAATGATAACTCCACAAGTCTCCACCTCGTATCTCTTGCATTCTACTTTAAAGCAGGATTACTTATTTCAAAACGAAAGAATTAATTCATCTAATATAAAACCCTGAGATAAATCAGTACATCAAACTAATATTTAATCATCAAACTGAGGTTTCTTGCTACAAAATGATTAGAATGATTGGATTATAAAAAAAAAAAAAAAAGAATGTTCAAAATGTTAGATATAAAATGACCTAAATAAAAAATATAAGCACCAGATATTTCTATCTGAGGAAATCTATTATTCTGCTCTGTGCGTGTTGAAGGTCCTCAGATGGGGGCAGTAAGAGCAGGCACAGTGCACAGCTAATTAATTCATCATTAGCCTTTCTTTTGAAAACACAAAGCCACAAGTGCTATGCTCTTTTAACCTTGAAGTTCACAAGTGGCTGACTGTGATAATCTTTCCGACTGCCGTTATTATCATCACAGGACACAACCAGTGATGCTTGGGCGCACACACACAGACAGAGAGGGAGTGGGAAAGAAAGACAGAAAATGGAAGCAAGAGGTGGAGAAAGTACAATGGAAAAGTCTTTACCCTTTTTTTTTAAATATACATTTTGCATTATTTTGTATTATGAATCTGCATTAGTGTGTAGAGTTTTAATTAAAAATAACAAAGAATATTCTGAAATAATTATCAACAGATAAGTAAATAAATAGCCACCAAGAAGCCTGAAACAGCCCAAATCCCTTAAATATACAGTGGGATTAAAAAGACTGTGAGTGAAAATGCTTCTATTTTGCATTCTTTTATAAATTAATACATCAATTTTCATTGGAAATTTTTGTATTACTGAAAACAGCTTTCAAGCAGAAATTTAGAGGGTTTATTATTGAGTATAGCCCATTTTTGCTTTTATGCCTGTGTGCACTTCAGCTGGCATGGACTCCACAAGTGCAACTGCCGAACCTTGTAACCTCCAAATTTTAAGATCAAATCCATCAGAGTGTCATCTGACTATATGCTTCAATAGAAGAGATTAGACATGAGGAAATTCTGACCTTTTGTTCAAAGCGGTTAACATGGTAAATGTCACACATTTGCTTATATTTAAATAAGAACTTTATTCTTATTTATAGTGTAGAATTTTGCATATTAAACATTCAATATAGTGAACATATTTCTTTTTATAATTTATAAAACCTTCTGTTTGTTTGTAATAAAAACTCACTGTCAATGTGGGCTCAGACATTTGGATTCCACTGTGTATATAGAATGATATATATATATATATATATATATATATATATATATATATATATATATATATATATATATATATATATATATATACAGTGGGGCCAAAAAGTATTTAGTCAGCCACCAATTGTGCAAGTTCTCCCACTTAAAAAGATGAGAGAGGCCTGTAATTTTCATCATAGGTACACTTCAACTATGAAGGACGGAATGAGAAAAAAAAAATCCAGAAAATCACATTGTCTGATTTTTAAAGAATTTATTTGCAAGTTATGGTGGAAAATAAGTATTTGGTTAATAACAAAAGTTCATCTCAATACTTTGTTATATACCCTTTGTTGGCAATGACAGAGGTAAAACATTTTCTGTAAGTCGCCACAAGGTTTTTACACACTGTTGCTGGTAGTTTGGCCCATTCCTCCATGCAGATCTCCTCTAGAGCAGTGATGTTTTGGGGCTGTCGCTGGGCAACACGGATTTTCAACTCCCTCCAAAGATTTTCTATGGGGTTGAGATCTGGAGACTGGCTAGGCCACTCCAGGACCTTGAAATGCTTCTTACGAAGCCACTCCTTCGTTGCCCGGGCAATGTGTTTGGGATCATTGTCATGCTGAAAGACCCAGCCACGTTTCATCTTCAATGCCCTTGCTGATGGAAGGAGGTTTTTACTCAAAATCTCACGATACATGGCCCCATTCATTCTTTCCTTTACACGGATCAGTCGTCCTGGTCCCTTTGCAGAAAAACAGCCCCAAAGCATGATGTTTCCACCCCCATGCTTCACAGTAGGTATGGTGTTCTTTGGATGCAACTCAGCATTCTTTCTCCTCCAAACACGTCAAGTTGAGTTTTTACCAAAAAGTTCTATTTTGGTTTCATCTGCCCATATGACATTCTCCCAATCCTCTTCTGGATCATCCAAATGCTCTCTAGCAAACTTCAGACGGGCCCGGACATGTACTGGCTTAAGCAGGGGGACACGTCTGGCACTGCAGGATTTGAGTCCCTGGCGGCGTAGTGTGTTACTGATGGTAGCCTTTGTTACTTTGGTCCCAGCTCTCTGCAGGTCATTCACTAGGTCCCCCGTGTGGTTCTGGGATTTTTGCTCACCGTTCTTGTGATCATTTTGACCCCACGGGGTGAGATCTTGCGGGAGCCCCAGATCGAGGGAGATTATCAGTGGTCTTGTATGTCTTCCATTTTCTAATAATTGCTCCCACAGTTGATTTCTTCACACCAAGCTGCTTACCTATTGCAGATTCAGTCTTCCCAGCCTGGTGCAGGTCTACAATTTTGTTTCTGGTGTCCTTTGACAGCTCTTTGGTCTTGGCCATAGTGGAGTTTGGAGTCTGACTGTTTGAGGTTGTGGACAGGTGTCTTTTATACTGATAACGAGTTCAAACAGGTGCCATTAATACAGGTAACGAGTGGAGGACAGAGGAGCCTCTTAAAGAAGAAATTACAGGTCTGTGAGAGCCAGAAATCTTGCTTTTTTGTAGGTGACCAAATACTTATTTTCCACCATAATTTGCAAATAAATTCTTTAAAAATCAGACAATGTGATTTTCTGGATTTTTTTTTCTCATTCTGTATCTCATAGTTGAAGTGTACCTATGATGAAAATTACAGGCCTCTCTCATCTTTTTAAGTGGGAGAACTTGCACAATTGGTGGCTGACTAAATACTTTTTTGCCCCACTGTATACAAAGAGCATTTACAAACTGGATGCTTTTTTCCTCTACAAATGACTACAAAAACAGAACATTTGGTGCTTGTGGGAATGTCAAATGTCCAACCTGGATTTTGATGTTTCGGCCCCAGGTTAGATCTGTCCTGGAATGCTTGGAGCACTTTTGCTTGTGCTTTAACAATCCATTAAATGACCTTGATTCAATATTAGCTCCAGGTGAGTCAGTCACAAAGAAAAAGAACTTCCCTCTCGATGACGGTATTACACCAGTTACAGTAGAGTATATGGAAAATATTGAAAGGTGATCAAGCCTTACTTGCTTTTCCACGTGCTGTCTGTCATCCCCAATTCCAGCTGTGCCGACAACTGATCATTTACAGCATAGCATTTGACAGATTCTCTTATCCAGAGTGACTTAAATTTATCTCATTTATACAACTGAGCAGTTGAGGGTTAAGGGCCTTGTTCAAGGGCCCAGCAGTGGCAACTTGGTGGTCCTGGGATTCGAACTCTCAACTCACCCTTTCATGCTCCATACCTATTTCATCTGCTTCCTGGCATGAAATAGTGTGTATTTTTCTTTATATTATAAAAAAACTCATATATTATCTTATTTATTGTGACTCCAAGCAACAGTGGGATAATAAAAGTGCTCTTATCCTCATTTAACCTTAAGACACATGCTGGGAATCAAGCATAAAAAAATGAAAAATAAAAAAAACGTGTCAGAGCATGTTTCTTTAAATTTTAATCCATCAAAAGGAAAAATGTTAATGGTTTCACTTGCCTCCTGTCAAATACCTCAGAATAGACTTATATGCCGCTGTTAAAAGCAGTAAAAGCAGAAAGAGAGAGACAAAAAGAGAAAGAGAGAAGATCTGACGTTTAAAGAGCATTCATGTTCACTGCAATCATTTTTTTGGTTCGGTATTGTAAACCAAAACATTTATCAACGTTGTCATTGACGGTGTCTATTTTACGATCAGCTTTTCCCAAGGCCAACAGTCCTTTGAACCGTTTTACCTTTAGGTTTTTTTTTATTCTTCAAAACAACTATCAAACAGCTATCAATAATTCATCATGTATAAAGCTTGTTATAGAGTTGTTTTATTTTTGGCATTCTTTGATGGAGGGCACCATCTGTTTCTGCCACATTTCCACCCATAGGAAAAAAAAAAAGAAACAAAACCTGGGCTGAAGTCTTTTCATCTCCTAGTGTCTCCTTCTCACCCTCGTTCTGGGGCAAACAGACAAGGATCCTTTGCTATGAGGATGCTGCCAACCAGTGTGGAACATCCTGGATAAATAGCAGTGGGGGCAGTTATTATGTACTTCCCCTAACATAAGATCTTTCAGCTGTCTTACGGAGTGAAGGATTATTTCACGAGGTCATTCGGTCAATGATGGACAAACAAGGCGATGTTTTTAGAAGAAATTGGCAATTAGGGTTGTTTCTGAAATGCTAAAAATTTTTATTCAATGCAGTTGTTTCAAAGAGTAATAATACTACTACTACTACTACTACTACTACTACTACTAATAATAATAATTAAATCATATAAACACAAACACATACGCGGTTTGCTATGATGTTAGCTCCATGATATTGGTGAATATTTTAGTGTTTAGTATGCAAGGTCAAAGCTTTTCCAGCTTTTGATGTTGAATTTGTAGTTACCAAATAATCAAGCAACTTACAAAGAACTCTGAGAGAAAAAGCTTGGAAGGAGAATTTTTAAAAAACTATTTGCTATGTTCTCTTTATTTATTGCCTATACCATCATATATATAGCTACATACTATACACTTAATAAACAAATGAAGTCTTATTCTTTTGGGATAACTCCTTCTTAGTTACCCTTTTGATCTCACGCTGAAACTACGGCTAATTGCGCTCCTCAAAACAGCCCTGATTAGCCAGGGGAGAGGCCGCAGAGAGTCATGGAGCTGCTGCAGGTTTAGATGTTTAATAAAATAGCAGGAAGAATATATCTGTCAGTCTCCATTTAAAAGTTCACCTGTAAGGAAATGCTCTGGCCAGCAGTGCTGACGTGATCATGGCGACACATCCTCTCCACCCCTGCCTTTTGTAATGTTTTGTACATCTGTTCAACCAAGTTTCCTGCTTTGGGTGACAACCAAGCCTGTTTTTGAAATTTTGCTTTATTTTTGTTCACCATGAGGGTTTGGATGAAAAAAAAGAGAGTTAGATGAATGGTGAGAGAGAGAGAGAGAGAGAGAGAGAGGAGAGGAGAGGAGAGGAGAGGAGAGGAGAGGAGGGGGGAGGGTTTGGGGATGTTCGTCAGCCATTGTCGAACACAGTATTCCCTTTTTCAGGGTCACATGAGGGATGCCTTCAGAAAATCACATGCTGTCTTTTTTGTGTTTCAGAGCCAAGAGTGGTGAAGCTTGTAATATAATGATTCCATTCTTCTACCAACACCACATATCAAGCTCCATCTCCAAACACTAAACACTGTGCTGACATCACAAATGTCCTATCTTTGTTTCCAGGGAGAAAAACTGCTCTTCCACAAAGGTTCCGAAAAGGAAGGATAGAGGTGTTACACGACAGGGGCTTTGTGATGACCAGCTGGCTCCAATGTGCTGCCAAAGTTTTTGACACACCTTTCCGAGCCCTCGACTCACCTATTCACCTCTCTCCCAAAGCACACAACAAAGTTTTTGCTGCTCTTTTAATGCTCATAGAGAGGGTTAGCCAATGAAATGACCTCTGTGATTTTCTAGCTTCAACCAAATAAGTCAGATTTGCATAAATGGCCCAGCAGGCTAATAAAGAGTGAAAAAAAAACAAGAAAAACAAAACAATGGTCTTTGTTCTGTAACTATGTTAACGGGTTAAATAAGAACGTCTGAGCTGCCGCTGGTTCATCGGCAGCTGTTTTAAAATAGCAAGAGTCTACATTTTTCAAACATGAAATCTTCTGATGAGTGAAGTTCAGAAACCACGTACTGATGTGACTTCATGCGATTTTAAAATGGAAGATAAGAATTCTGGTGCATTTTTAACACACACATACACACTCCACTAAATGCTTATTTCTATTTATTCAAGTTATTTGCCACATATTTTTTTTTAAGTCTTTTGCCACTTAGCAAGCTTTATTTGTCATATATATTAATTCCCTGAAAGCAAAATTCAGTGAAAATGTAAAAGCGGCGTCCTTTCACCTGAATCTTAGCGAAGCTAATGTCACCCAACCCTCAGCAGCAGTTCTACTGCCACTTTTCAACTACACGAACTGTTAATTGTTTTACTCACTGCCAAATGTACAGCAGCAGATGCCCTTATCCACAATGATGGCTTACAGAACTTCATCAAGAACATATCCCCAAGCTTGTACAAACAATAATTTAGAAATGTGTTTACTAACTAAAACTTAACAAAGAATGTACAAGTCAAGTAGTGTTTTTAGTGCTTGCTGAATAGGTGGGTCTTCAAGTCTTGGAATCTTTGTCTGAAGACTGGCAGAGACTCAGCTGTTTGGACAGGCAGAGGAAGTTCCTGTCACCACTGAAACAGAGAGGAATTTCATGCAGTAACAACAAAAATAAGAGATGTTTGTATGAGAGGAACAGGGCAGATTCTAACGCAGAATTCTCCATGCTGGCGACAATACAAGTGCTAAATATATAAATATATACTGATGATATACTGGTGATTTGCCCTGCACTATTGTTAGTGCTGTAGAAAGTTAATTAACAGCCTCAGTATGGGGTAGGTAACGTTTTATGCTATAAAATGGAATTCCTATACATATATCACACAGTATTGTAACTGTCGAGTTTGTTTAATACCCTCGATTAAACAGAATAAGTCGTCTTCATGATTATTTGTGTCGTTTATAAGCACCACAGCTACTGGAAACCCTGTTTAATGCTGTAAGAAGGTGGACTGACATACTAAAGGTCAAAACTTATTAGGTCTATCAGTGTTCAAGAAGATTCTTCCAAATTCATCTCTCATATCTTTTCACTGCTCAGTGGTGAGCATGTAGAAATCTTTTGTAGGAATTATTATGATTGAGGAATTATTATGATATAATTGCAGAAATTAATATGATAAGTAAACATTTTATATTTTAGAATTTTACATTTAGTAGGGGAAGATTTCTGATGGCGAAGAAACAAACAAACAAAACAATTCAGTTTTATTTGTGTAAGACTTTTAACAAAGGACATAGTCAAGAAAGGAAGAAAGAAAGAATTAAAGAAAGAAAGAAAGAAAGAAAGAAAGAAAGAAAGAAAGAAAGAAAGAAAGAAAGAAAGAAAGAAAGAAAGAAAGAAACAGTTTTACAGGAATATAAAAATTCAGAATTATAAATGATTAAATTTTAATTTTAAATTTCCATTTATAAGTAATAATCAAGCCAAAGGCAACATAAAAAAAACACAAACAAACATAAAACGTAAAAAATCACATTTTACCAGACAAAACAATTATTTTTATTTTTTATTTTTAACTACAAATTACAAATTTGCAAAATACTAATAGAAATTTGACGTTGATATTAAAGCAAGATCATTACACTTCAGCAAAAATGTTAGACTTTAAATTTCTTATACCTCTTTCCTCTAACTTCTACTAATGTTTTAAAAATGTAATCTTTTAGATCAGAAATTCAATGACAGATAACAGAATTGCACACAGTAATTTCCTTCATTACAAAATCAACCTCCTTCCCACATTTGAGGTGAGCTGATCACAGTGTAAGGTGAACTCCATCTCCTGAGACTCCTCTTAGTGTAGATGCAGAGATAAGAGAGAAGATTTTCCTGACTTCCTGCACACGTTTGGTATAAACATTGCCTAATTTTTGACTTCCTGGTTTTATGGATATACCTAGGCAACATCATTGAAATACTGACTAAATACAACACGGATATAATATTTTATTCATAGCAAAAAACAACAAATTGTTCAGTTGTGGATACAAAAGAAAATCAAATCAGACTGAAACCTTTTAACAGCAGCTTTTACACATAATGTAGATGTATTATTATGCATAAATGTACATAATATATATGAAAAATACCAAATGATTCACATAATACTCAGCAGTATCAGTGATTGTATATTGATTGAAGTCTAGGTCAAATTTCAACCTCATGACCTTTGACGCTTTATGTTTAATTGGATATTTTATTCAAAATTATTGGATAAAATATCCAATTATTTTACATCCATCTAGTTGTAAAAACTGGGGCTGGTGACATAACATTTTGACTGTCACATAATACATGATAGCAGTGACTGTATGTGTCACTGATGTAGTTTGAAATATTGCATCTTTCAGCATATGATAATTTCAATAATTTAGCAAACTCCCATATTTATGGAGTGTGTATATGTGTGTGTGTTTTACATTTTCAAAATGCTAGTATACAGTAATTGTTTTTGGTTTTTTTTTATTTCTGTATAAATTCGTATTTTTAATCTTGAGTCATTTTCAGCACTGGCTATATTTTTTCTTAATAGTGCAGTGAAACCTATAGAATAGAAAATAAAAATAAAAAAGAAATGTACTTTTTATTCATTTTAAAATTAATTACCCAAATTGAATTAAAACAATAAATGAATCAATTGAAATATAAGGGCTTATAAGACACACATATGTTACATTAACATACATTTGTGAAGTACTCATAAATCCATAGTTGTTTATGCAAGAATTTTCTTATATGTAATGTAAAAAGAAAAGAAAAGAAAAAAAAACAAACAGAAAACACTTTAAATTTCTAGAGATGAGCTGTCTGCCCACTAGATATGTTGTTTAGCTTGTTACCTGCATAAAACACATATTTTGCTGATATAATTCTACTTAATGCAACATATTTTATTTAATATTTCAGACAGGTGTGTGCATTCTTATACTGACAGCAGCTGTGGATAAATCACTCCCTCATTTACTCAGTCATGTGTAGGCCTACAGATCCACTACGTAATCAAAGCAGTGTGTTAAATGCATGACTGTATAGATAAAACTGAACCAGTTACTTAGCTAATGCAATAGGCTAATTAATTGAAGATAACATCGAATATTTGTTTTTAATATTTGCAAATTTAAATGTTTTCATATAGCATGTTGGAAAGCATAATCTTAATTCAGAAACTAATAATATTGTCTTCATAGAGGCAAGGCCAATTAGCTTACATATGTTAAAATATTCAGTCTCTGGTTTTCAAAACTCCACACATTACCGTTCACTGGAAAAATGAAAACATGAATAAAAAATCTAAAAAAAAAGATTATATTAAATATTAAAATATTTTTAAAAAAATCTCTAACATTTATGGTAAAAAAAAGACAGCTGTGGTAAAACTGTAAAATATGGAAGTGATGATTATGCAACATGGTCAAATATTTCCTAGTCTGAATATTTTATAGTAAATGATTATTATTATTATTATTTATTTATTTATTTATTTTTTTACAATACATTAATGTGGACTAAATATAAAAACACATTCTTGCCATAAAATTCACAAAATTACTTTTATAGAGCACGAAATTATGTGGTATTGCTGTACATCAAACATCCTTTTCCTTACATTTTAGATTTTTTCTTTGCATTTAAACAATGCAATGCTGGCAGAAAAAAAAGTTTTGCCATATTTTATGTAAGAGCATTATTTATTTATTTATTTATTTATTTTGCTTTAGTTGTTTCAACTCATGCACCTTTATAATGAATAAAACTCACAACAGAAATAAGAATAGAGTTTTGAATTTCTTTTAAAGCTACAAAAAAAAAAAAATCCTACACAGGAATATCAATATACTGCAAAATTTTTGATGGTCTTCTTGTGTCTATGCCATAAATCATTAGACATGAATGACCAGAGCAGAAATGTTAAAACATTAAAACAGCTAATTATACAAACAGCACAGTGCACATTCTAAACAAAACACAACCAGTATGCAAATAAACTAATCAAGATGAAACATACCTCTGGAATTATAAGCGACTAAGAGTAGAAGAGTAGATGAAAGCGGTCCATCTGAACGAAGGAGCAGTTATACAGACATACTTCATCTATGCAACTTCATGCAGCATGATGCAGCCAACTGGAGCATACAATATGTGTTTGTTTTACACACACCTGCAACAAAGCTATTCCATAGATAAATGTTTTTTATTTTATCAATCAAGATAATGCACCATAAATATAGCGAAAGAAAGATCTTGGAGGTTGACCTCAGGGAGGTAATCTTCTGTCACCAGGAATTGCTGGATTGTAAATGCTGGATTACAGCAACGGAGAACGACGAGAAAAGAAATCAAAATATGACGGTTGAAAAAAAAGCAACCTGTGAATGCAGAAAAAGACAGTTAAAGTGCTGCAGAGGACTGAATATGTGTGTGTGTGTGTGTAGATAGTGTACTTACCAATAAGATGCACTGGTATGATATACTGCTTACTTTAAGATAAGAAATGTTCTTCATTGTTAGTATTATATTGTAGCGGTTAAATACAACTTTTCCATCATGTGTCCAGTAGTAAAGGTTATTCAAGGTGTAAATTACAATTTTTAGCTTAAGTAACTATAAAAAAATAAATAAAATTAAAAAACGCAAAAAATTATATAAATTAAAAGGGCCTCACACAGGGAGTCACACCTGATATGACTTTCGATTACATCGAAATGTAAGATCAACTGATTACACAGGCGGAATCAAATGGGGTTCCTGCTTGGTTGGAATGAAAACCTGTACCCACACTGACCCATTGTGGATAGGATTGTGGAAAACACACACATACACACACACACACACACACACACACTGGCACACTGGCACATAAGCACATTCAATTAGATACATGCGAAGAAGTACATTTTAAGCTGGGCAACTCTAACCAATTATCTCTTAGACAATTTATTTTTGATTATGAATACATTTTGGACTGTACAGTATTAACCATGAAAAGTCCACGAATTTTGCATTGAAGTTAAAAATTTCATGCTATGTCAGCTATTAGACAGTTCAGGTTTACGAATTGGTACAATATAAATAACAGGGTTGGCTTGTGAAATATTAAAGTGTATAAACCGATCAGCCATAACATTATGGCCCATTACAGGTGAAGTGAGTAACACTGATTATCTCCTCATCATGGCTCCTGTTAGTGGGTGGGATATATTAGGCAGCAAGTGAACATTTTGTCCTCAAAGTTGATGTGTTAGAAACAGAAAAAATGGGCAAGCGTGAAGATTGGAGTGAGTTTGACAAGGGCCAGATTGTGATGGCTAGACCACTGGATTAGAGCATCTCCAAAACTGCAGCTCTTATGAGGTGTTCCCGGACTGCAGTGGTCAGTATCTATCAAAAGCGGTCCATGGAAGGAACAGTGGTGAACTGGCGAAAGGGTAATGGGTGGCCAAGGCTCATTGAGAATACATCAATGAATCAGTTGAGAGTGCATCGCAGTTTGTTGCGTATGGGGCTGAATAGCCACAGACCAGTCAGGGTGCCCATGCTGACCACTGTGCACCCCTGAAAGCACCGACAATGGGCACTTGAGCATCAGAGCACTTGATTATCAGAACTGGACCACAGAGCAATGGAAGAAGGTGGCCTGGTCTGATGAATCACATTTTCTTTTACATCACGTGGATCCATTGCTTACTTGGAGAACACATGGCACCAGGATGCAAGGCAAGCCAGCAGAGGCATTGTCATGCTTTGGGCAATATTCTGCTGGGAAACCTTGGGTCCTGCCATCCATGTGGATGTTACTTTGACACATATCACCTACCTAAGCATTGTTGCAGACCATGTACACCCTTTCATGGAAACGGTATTCCATGATGGCTGTGGCCTCTTTCAGCAGGATGATGTGCTGTGCCACAAAGCAAAAATAATTCAGGAATGGTTTGATGAGCACAACAACGAGTTTGAGGTGTTGACTTGGCCTCCAAATTCCCCAGATCTCAATCCAGTCAAGCATCTGTGGGATGTGCTGGACAAAAAAGTCCAATCCATGGAGGCCCCACCTCACAACTTACAGGACTTAAAGGATCTGCTTCTAACATCTTGGTGCCAGATACCAGAGCACACCTTCAGGGATCTAGTGGAGACCATGCCTTGACGGGTCAGGGCTGTTTTAGCGGCAAAAGGGGGACCAACATAATATTAGGCAGGTGGTCATAATGTTATGGTGTAATTTCATCATAAATTAAGCATTAACTGAGAGTGTTACTGCAGCTATAAAAGTTACAAACCATTATGACCACTTGCCTAAATTGGTTTTGGGTCATAATAGCCTGTATGCAAGTATGGACCAGAAATAATAGTCTTTATTACCCTTGAGCAACAATGAATCTTAGCTCCCAACCCCTTATCATATATTTGTTGTTTGACTCTCCTTGGACCATGGTCAGAAGGTCCCCACCACTTTAGACAGGGGTCACCCTTGTAGCCTCAAAGGTCTTCAAATCTGCCCATTTCTCCTGCATCCAACATTATGAAAATGAGAAGCAGCTGTTTGATTAACTTGTAATATATCCAAGACCTTTATGTTCTGCTATGTTGTTATTTGCTTCATATGTGAGTGGCCAATAATGTGTTAGAAACCTGTGCAAAATCATGTAGTGACCTTGAGAACACTCTCTAGGGTCATTAGCAGCAGTTCTTCAGGTGGAAACACTTGAGAGACAATTGTCAGACTGATTTAAGCTCACAGGAAGGATATGGTAACTGTGATCATGAGGCAGTTGGGCTACAACAGCAGAAGACCATGTTGGGTTCCATTCTTCTCAACCAAGAACAGGAATCTGAGTCTGTAGGAGGCACAGGATGACCAAAACCAGACAGATGAGGATTGTAAAGATGACACCTGCTTCAATGAATCCTGATTTGTACTGAGACATACATAAATTGTTGTCTAAAGCATAATTCCATGGGCCCAACCTGCATTATGTCAACAGGCTTGTCTTGGTGATGTAATGATTTTCATGGCACCCTTTGGTCCGCGTGGACCACGTGCATCCCTCATATGGCCCCAATTTACCCTTTTATAATGGCTACTTCCAGCATAATAATGCATCATGTCACAAAGCACAAGTTGTCTCAAACTGGTTCCATGAACATGACAATGAGTTCAGTGTTCTTCAATGGCCTCTTCAGTCACAAGATCTGAGTACAATAGAGTACCTTTAAGATGTGCTTGATTCACAGCAAGAACGTGCAGCTGACAAATCGGCAGAAAATAGACCAGAATGCCATGTTTTAACACCTTGTGGTGCTAAGAATTGAGGCAGTTTTGAGGGGGAAGGATGATGGTTGTACTCAGTATTAATGTAGTATATTCATAAACTGTCCATTAATTTATGGCATCACAGACTGAAATCTATCTATCTATCTATCTATCTATCTATCTATCTATCTATCTATCTATCTATCTATCTATCTATCTATCTATCTATCTATCTATCTATCTATCTATCTATCTATCTATCTATCTTCAGCTTGTACTCTATCAGCCTTTTGTGCAACAGTGAACTAAATCTTTTTTTCTTTTACATATGCAACGATTTAACAAATTAACAAAGAACACTTTTCACATGTCCACAATTACATTCCCTTTAGATAACCTTTTAATAACAATATATAGACATCCATAAGAATTTGGAATATGAAGGAAGAAGCAAGCAGAGGAAACTGAGACTTTTTCACCTTTTGCATGGCTTTGGTTTCCTCATTGGAGGGAGAGTTCCTCACCAGCTGTCATCCTGTAAAATAACCTGGAGCCCAGAACACCTCCTGTGTGGCCCACACACATATGTATGCACACATGCTGACCATACTGTCTGTGCAGATTTTGAAATCCAGTGCATCTGAAACCTTACATTCAATGGTTGAGGTTTACCATAATCTATAGAGTTGACTTTATTTTTTAATGATATCACTAAGAAGGATTGATTCTAAAAACATAGTAGATAAATAAGACCTATGCCAGTCCTATTCTTCTTCTTTTGTCATGTAGAGAAGAATAAAACCCTGCTAGCACTTGTTCACCACATTATGTGCTGCATAATGCAACAAGGTGTTTATAATCCCAAGTAAATCATTCCTTTTTTAATCAATGAGACCATTCTACTGTAATCAATCCAGAGTGATTGTGAATAAGTGGTGGGGTGATAGAATAGAATAATTCACAACATCCACGAAACCCAAATTCTGCACTTAAGAAAATAGTTGTTGCAAACTCAATGAAAAAAAAAATCACTTGAAGATGGATTTAATTTAACAGGAAGCTTATTTCATGTTAATTAATTTCAAACAATAGACATTGTCAAAGAAGCACTTTATACAAGTCCGGATGTAGATCTAGTTCCCTAATGAGCAAGCCAGAAGTAAGCATTGCCAAGAAAAATTCCATAAGATGACATGAGGAAGAAACCTTGAAAGGAATCTGACTCAAAAGGAAGCCCATCCTTTTCTGGGTGACACCAGATTGTGGGATGTTGATCATTACAATACATAGTCATAGAGAGAAAGGCCAAACAGTAATAAATACATTAAAAGGATACAGTTTGTTTGTTAAAAGAAGCCCTGGGATGAGCATGGGAAAGTTTACAGCAGCAGTTCTTGGGTAGTGTAAATTCCCAGGTATGCTTATGCAATGGAGATCAGAATGTATGATTCTTCATGAAATAGTACTCAACAATTTTTGCCTTAGAATTGAGATCAAATATTTTGAACAATTTTGTGAAGAACAGTATGTACAGTATATTTATAAAATTCTTGCATTACTGTAGTGGACCATGGTTGCTACATTTTCCTAGCAGATGTTTGTGAATGAAGTGTTGTTTTAAAGACTGATTTACTGGCCTGCAATAGCAAACAACATGAGCAAAATTGCTATTTAGTAGGAAACTTCGTATTAGGGTGACAAGACTACAGTGTGGCTACTGAATGTTAACAGGAGGCCAGCATAGGCCTAACTTACACTCCACACTACTTTTTGATATGCCTGGATTTGTCCCTACCACTTTAAAAAAAAAAAAAAAAAAGTAAAGTCAATTAAAATTAAAATATTGACAACAGAAAATGGATCCAAGTGCTTTAAAAAACAAACAAACAAACAAAAATAACAGCCCTATTCTCAGGATCAGGGTGGCATGTGTAATAAAATGTCTCATCTTTGACAAAAATCACATCCAGACAGCTACTAATTATCATAGCATGTGCAAGTTGTTTTCCTGTTTCTGAAGCATTCATCACCCCATTGAGTTGTTTTTTAAGAACTCCTCAAAGCAAAGTTATGCCAATAGAAACCAACAATATCAACAGCTGGTTTGTCATGACAATATCTCTGTTCTTCTGCCAAGAGAAACTCGTAACCTACTTCTCAAGCCAATCTTGATAAATGTACTCTCTACGCAAGATTTGAGCAAGATGCAGGCATGACTCACTCACCAAACTGATACGCTTTATACATACGTGTTTGTAATTTGGGATGTAATATTTTTAATAAGGGGGCACGGTGGCTTAGTGGTTAGCACGTTTGCCTCACACCTCCAGGGTTAGGGGTTTGATTCCCACCTCTGCCGTGTGTGTGGAGTTTGCATGTTCTCCCCATGCCTCGGGGGTTTCCTCCGGGTACTCTGATTTCCTCCCCCAGTCCAAAGACATGTGTGGTAGGTTGATTGGCATCTCTAAATTGTCCGTAGTGTGTGGATGAGAGTGTGTGTGTGTGTGTGTGTGTGTGTGTGTGTGTGTGTGTGTGTGTGTGTGTGTGTGCCCTGTGATGGGTTGGCACTCCGTCCAGGGTGTATACTGCCTTGATGCCCAATGATGCCTGAGATAGGCACAGGCTCCCTGTGACCCAAGAATAGATCAGATAAGTGGTAGACAATGAATGAATATTCTTAATATGAAATATTTCTTATGGAAATACAGTATGTGATCTTTCTCAATTCAAGCAAATGTTTGAATTGTCTTAAAATTCACACACTTATGCTGTTGTTTTTCCTCTTTTATTATCTATAGATTCATTTTGTACATGCCATGGTCGCCTGGGTGCTAATGCTGCAGAATCAACGCTGTTCATGAATCTAATTGCACTGACTAATTGCTAACAACCAGGGAGGGTAAAGGTTAGAAGTTTTTCTTCCTCTGAGACACGTGAAGCCAGCCACCACGTCTTTTCAAACTGCTGCTCCTGCTATATCACAGGGCAGCTGATCACATTTGAAAAATGCAAAGTGCCCTCCACCACCCACGAATGTCTAGTGTCTCACTGATTGACAGGGGTGAGAATAATGCTATCCATCCAACTCATGGCTGTGGCATTGTCAATATTTTAACTTGTGATTTTCCCACAATAGGACAAATGCTTTTCTTTTGTTCCACTCGGGCACAAGAGATTATAATTTCAATTTTTTTTTTTGTGTCATGAGCCTAGTGGAAGCTAATACTGTGTGTTAGACTAATTACGCCCAGTACATATAGAAGAATACAAGTAACAGACCTAAAACGGTGTCTTGAGAAACACTGAGCCTTGTGTGTGAATGGAGAAATTATCATTTATATCGCCAATCTAAATACCTGAGTCAGGAAACAGCAGTTATCTTAACTTCCCTTAAAAATGTCTAAAGTATAAAAAATTGATCTGAGATCAAGCAAAACCACCAAGAAGACTGTCATAGTCAGAGAGTCTTTACTATATAACATAGCAGGACATTTACTACTTTAACCAGCACCAATTTTATACTATGATGAGATATTATAAAATCACCAGACAGCGAGGTACATAGAGTGTTTTAAAGGGGTGTGTTTTGTAGCATGTATTTCAGCAGGTCTAGGTGGGACAGCATAACTAAAAAGGAGATCCAGAAGGTAACGCAGGCATGAGGGCACACTGGGACATGAGCATACTGTCACCCCTCTGTCAAAAAACCCCCCAAGTGATTGTGTGAGAATGCATTGGGGACATAAAACATTCCAGTTTATCACAGCCCTATGAACATTCCCCTATACTAAGGGAAGAGTCTATTATTATATAGATTTGATTTATTGTTATTTAATTGGTATGATTGCTTCCTGCTGATTTTGAATAGGAAATTGGGGTAAAAAAAATTTAATCGTTGTTATATTTAATGAGCTTAAATTGCTTTTTACATAGTTAGTTGTCAAATTGTCTAAATGTAACTTCCTACTATGATGTTCCTGTCTAATGACTTGGAAAAACAACTTCAATTTATGTATACTACATGCCTTTGGTATTTGTACTTTTGTAATAATCGTATTTATAGCTTTATAACTTTGCTACTGATCTCACAGCAATGAGATGCTTTCTGTAACTACTAGGGAAGTGGTAGCTCAGTAGTTAAGTACAATGTCCTACAGGTCTGAAGGTTGTGATTTCAAATCCCAGGGCCACCAAGTTACCACTGCTGGGCCTTTGACCAAGGTACTTAATCCTTAACTTCTCAGCTGTATAAAATGGATTACAGTGTCTGCAAAATGTTGTACATGTAATCTGATGCCTTTAATTTTGGCTCTGTGGGGTCAGAGAGTAAACAAAGTGAGAATAGACCTGGAGGATGTGGAACAAACCTGAGAATAGTAGAAAGAGAGACAGTAAATATCAGGCAGTAGTAAGGCAAAGTGCATATATTATGAGTAACATCAATGTGTTAAATCAAGGGTGTGTCCTCCGTAATTCAATTTTTCAATTCAATTCAATTTTATTTGCATAGCACTTTAACGAAGAGCATTGTCTCAAAGCAGCTTTACAGAACATAAGAAACAACAAACATACAAACAGACAAACAGTCCTAGATGTTAGACAAAATTTTACCTATTGAGCAAGCCTGAGGTGACTGAGGTAACTGTAGCAAGGAAAAACTCTCATAGATGGTATTAGGAAGAAACCTTGAGAGGAACCAGACTCAAAAGGGAACCCATCCTCGTTTGGGTGACACCGGAGAGTGTGATATGAACAATGTCCTTTCTGAATTAGTTGTGTGATGCAGATACTGCATGTGTAGAAAGTTATGTGTAAATTAATTAGGAGGTTGTTGTCGTCGTCCACATAGGGTTGGCAGCGTTGCTTTGAATACCCCAGTCCTCACAAAGCAGAACCCGGCTGGAGCTGGTCCATCTCTGGGTGCCACTGGAGCTGGCACAATCTCTATATGTCTCGGGATGGGTAGAAGAAGAGAAAGAAAGGGAAAGTAATTAGCGTAGCTGCTGTTCATAATATTAGCAGGCACTAGATGATAATGTGCATTTAATCAGATGTACTGAAGCACAAGGTTATCGGATGTATTAAATGTATGCCTGGCTAAAGAGATATGTCTTTAGTCTACGTTTGAACTGGGAGACTGTGTCTGAGCCCCGAACACTGTCAGGAAGACTATTCCAAAGTTTAGGAGCTAAATACGAAAATGCTCTACCCCCTTTTGTATATTTTGATATTCTGGGAACTACCAGAAGTCCGGAGTTTTGAGATCTTAAGGAGCGTGATGGATTGTAACATGTTAGAAGACTGGCTAGATATGTGGGAGCTAAACCATTTAGAGCCTTGTACGTAAGTAGTGCTAGTTTATAATCAATTCTAAATTTAACAGGTAGCCAGTGCAGGGATGATAATAGTGGGGTTATATGATCATATTTTCTTGACCTGGTAAGGACTGGTGGCTGCATTTTGGACTAACTGTAGCTTGTTTATTGAAGATGCAGGACAACCACCTAGTAATGCATTACAATTTTCCAGTCTGGAGGTCATGAATGCATGAACTAGCTTTTCTGCATCAGATACAGACAAAATGTTCCTAAGCTTGGCAATATTTCTGATGTGAAATAAGGCTGTTTTTGTAATGTCAGAAATATGTTTTTCAGAGGACAAGTTGCTGTCTAATATTACGCCCAGGTCTTTCACTGTTGAGCTAGTAGTAATAGAACAAGTTGAATTGTGAAAGCTTTTGTGTACTGGTTTTTGGACCAATCAGTAATATCTCTGTCTTATCAAGATTTAGTAATAGAAGATTATGTCATTCAATCTTTAATATCTTTAACACACTCTGTTAATTTAGACAATTTAGATATTTCATCTGATTTTGATGAGATATATAACTGGGTATCGTCAGCATCAGTGGAAACTAATCCCATGCCTTCTAATAATGTTGCCTAAGGGAAGCATGTATATTGAGAAAAGCAGAGGTCCTAAAATTGATCCTTGTGGGACCCCATATTTCACTGGCATTACACTGGACGATTCTCCATTTAAACCTACAAAATGGTATCGATCAGACAGGTAGGATCTAAACCATTTTAATGCCTGACCCTGAATACCTATGTGATTTTGTAAGCGATCTATGAGAATGTAGAAGACTAATATTAAGTTATAAGTTAAGTTAATTATAAAGTAAGACTAATATTGAGATGCAGCCTTGGTCCGAAGCTAAAAACAAGTCATTTGTGATTTTTACTAGTGCAGTTTCTGTACTATGATGGAGCCTGAAACCTGACTGAAATTCTTCAAGGATATTATTTTCCTATAAGAAGGAACATAATTGAGCAGACACAACCTTTTCTTATATTTTAGATATAAACGGAAGGTTTGAAATCGGTCTGTAATTTGATAATTCATTAGTAGATCAAGATCTAGTTTAGGTTTCTTAAGAAGAGGCTTAACATGTTGTATAGTGACTATATACTTATATGTATTCATTTTATATAGCAACTTGGTGTAAAACGTCCTTGGGTTCCTGAAAGGCGCTAAATAAATAAAACATATTATTATTATTATTATTATTATTATTATTAATAACTGCTAACTTGAGAGGTTTAGGGACATGACCTAAATATAACAAAGAATTAACAATGTTGAGGAGAGGCTGTATGTATCACTTCTTTCAGCAATCTAGTTGGAATTGGATCTAACAAACACGTTGTTGAATTAGCCGTGTTGATAAGTTTATACAGCTCTTCCTGCCCTATACCTGTAACTTTAGATATGGAGCTTTAGGCTGTACTAGATCACCGGATGCTGTCAAAGGTTGAACATCCATTATTTTCTTCCTGATACTATTGATTTTGTCAGTGAAGAAGTTCATAAAGTCCTCACTACTAAACTGTGATGGAGCACTCTCTTCAGATATCTGATTTTTTGTTAGTCTAGCCACTGTAATAAATAAGAATCTGGGATTGTTTTGATTTATTTCTATCAATTTGCTCAGATGCTCAGCCCTAGCAGCTTTTAGAACCTGTCTATAGCTGGACATACTGTCTTTATATTCAATTCTAAAAACTTCTAATTTAGTTTTTCTCCACTTTCGCTCGAGGTTACGGGTTGCTCTCTTGAGGGCGTGGGTATGCCTATTGTACCATGGTGCAGGTGTTTTATCTCTGACCTTTTTTAATCCGATGGGGGCAACAGTATCAAGTGTCCTGGTGAAAATAGTGCCTATGGTGTTAGTTACTTCATCTAGATCAACTGCATTGATAATGCATTGTAATGAATGCCTCTCATTATATTCTGATTGATTCCTATTGAATCATAGATGCTAGGTTATCAAAACTTTCTTAGCTTGGTCTATTATATATGTATGAGGGCTTCAAATAAGTTCAATTCATATCCAGATTTTAAAAAAACCCACTATTTCATTTTTGGCATCAACATCATCATATTTTGCATTAAAAAATATTTGAAAGAGGATTACTTTGGATTATGTAAAAACCAAGTGCAACAGCACCACCAGTGGTCAAAAGAAATGGTATGAAGCAGCTCTGTGGACTAGGTATAATGAGCCCAGTGCTGTAGATTTATGCAGTTTGCCCACAACAATTTGTCATGTAATTACACAAAGTGACATGGCCCATTCATTTGAACTCCATTTGGGCTAATAAATTATAGCTGGTTTCAGTGAGACTTTCATAATACATCCACAGTTGTGTTACGGACTCAGACGCAGGTGTAATGAATGTGAAATATGTGGATTGTTTATTAGATTATTATAGCTTTCCACTAAAATGTGTTTGGTGGAGAAGCTAAAAGTGACAGATTGAGCACACATTAATCTAAGGGCAAATTGCACAAGAGCACTTTTTAGTTTACCTTGTTTGCTAGTCTGAGGAATTACAGGAAGAACCTGGTTAAGCAATACAGGCTTTAAATTCTGTGTGTGTGTTCTTCATCATCATCATCTTCTTCTTCCTCTTCTTCTTCTTCTTCTTCTTCTTCTTCTTCTTCTTCTTCTTCTTCTTCTTCGTCTTATTATTATTATCAATCAGACCTCAGGGTATAATGTATTGATCAATGTATTGGTGCTTATGCCTTTTGTCTGCTGCCTGGCCTTGGCTCTGGATTATCACATATAATCCAGGCCTGTTCTAAAACTTTGAGCAGCAAAAGATGAGGGCAAATACTTTATGAGAGGATGGATGTCATTCCACCTTAAAAGACTGTACTTAGCATGATCCAATTCCAAATTTTTGCTTTTTCTTGGAGTACCACTGGGGCATCCAGCACTTCAACCCTTTATAAGCTGGTTGCTAGCATACCATACTGAGATGAGGCCAGATCATAACACTTAATTTGATATCACCACTAAAATTCTTTGAAAAAGCTTCACAGTGTGTGCCTCATTAAGGAGGGGAAACTTGTTTGACATGGGAATCACATTGCTGCCTTGACGGTAGGCTTGACTGTTCAACAATGATGCTGCGGCACACATACATCCCACTGTGAAGGCTCTAAAGCCTGAGTTTCATCAGTCATGAACCTCTAGCATATTCTCTCTGATCCATCTTTGAAGGTAGCTAGCTGGGCTTTTCCATTCACATCAGCTGATATTTAATTGGATAGAAAAGAAGCGTTCTATTTCAGTTTATTCACAACCTGCTTAACAATATAACCTGATCAACCCTGCAGCCTACAGCATTATTGAACAGAGCAGTCTTTTAATTGCCTTTACTCTTTTTATTTATTTATTTATTTATTTATTTATTTACTTATTTATTACCACATTGTCTCAGCTAGGATAGCTGTTGCTGGTGCAATTAGCTCTTAAGTGATCAACTAAAGCTTTTTTATCTTTAGCCACAAGAAAGGATACCTGATATGAAGCTTTCAGGAAAGATGTCAAAGTCTGCATTGCAGCTTTAATTTTACCTTCACCAATTTCCTTTGAAAAAAGTTCAGCATCTTCCTTGCACACAATGGATGTTTAGCAATGAGACAGCACTTTAAATGTGATGGCTTCATAGCACTGTTTGACAATACCTCTTCACACAGAAAACAGTGGTTTCAGTGGCTCATGACACATAATGAAGTAAATCCAAACATCACACAACCTTCTTGATATTTCTGGGTCTTCTTGTTTGTTTCTTCCTAGACAAGAAAGAAGTCATAGTTGGTGCCAGCAGCAGATGGTGCATCTTGTTTTAGCCATTTTTCTATTTTAGTTAGCTAGCTAGCAAACCTTGAGCTAGCATCAACACAGTGAACTGGATCAAGGGCATTCCACAATGGGCAAGCAAAGCTACATTAGCGAGAGAATTATGAATGTGTGTGACTAAGCATATAGGTTAAAAACAGGTTGCAACTTTTTTATTTATTTGGACTAAAAATTATATTTGTTGTGTATTTTGAAATATTTCATAAATACACCACATATTTTTAAATCAATCCCACAAACCACTTGTAATTATGCCTTGGACCCACAAGGGGTCCACAAGATTGAGAAACACTGGCCTAAGGCACAAAAACCTTTATCTACTGAAACTATAGTTCTGCTTTTGCTATCACTGGTCCTGACTTCTAGATGTCTGCACCTTTAATGTTACAGTCATCTCTGTCATAATGTTTAAAAGCCTACACACAAGTACAGTGTATAACATGTACATTTTCTAAAGGAAAAAAAAAGGCAAACATTTTGCACTCAACATACTGAATATTGGAAATAATGAATATTGTATTTACTTTTGTCATCCCTTTCTAATCAAATTCTATTAGTCAGAATAGAGAGCACTTGAGATTTCATCTTTTCTTATTTTTCCAGTTTGGGAGTTATATTAAACCTTTCCCCTTTCCTTTGCAATGTCATCCCAAATTTTTAAATTGCATTTGATTGTAATCATGTACTGGTAATTAATTAGCATTTCTGCATATTGAAAAAACATGGACAATTTACGCATTACTTACAGAATCATGTCCTTGCTGTTCAAGAATAAAACTGTTATAAGCAAAATGACTTATTCCTTTCCCAAAATTCCAATGCCTTCAATTTTCTTTGGGTGTTTAATTGAAATTGACATTCAATTTTAATAAGAGAGAAATTGGGCAGTTTTTTTTTTTTTTTTTTTTTTTTTAATTTGCTGTTCAAGCTGGAATCTGGACAAACAGCCTTGACATACAGATAGGCTGCTATAAATCTCATTATAGGACATATTGATAATAATACTGAGAAAAAAACATCATATTTTTCTGTCTCAAAAAAAAAAAAAAGAAATGGAGCTCTAAAGTGAAAGATTAAGCTTTTTCAAATTTGAGGATGTGAGGATGCATTAAAAACTCCTAGTCTATCATAAGAAGGATCAGGGATACTGTGCAGGAAATAAGAATTTGGACACATTTGTTTTTGTTAAAGCATAAGTTTTCATACACCACAATCTAACAACAGTATATTTTGACAAAGCTGTTGTTTGAAATTAGATAACTAAATTAAATGAGATATCTAGAGCAAGAACTAAATATTGTGCATTGTGCAGCATTCTGGTTCAATTTTCCTCTTGACAAATCATCTTCAGTACTTCAAGGCTAAGATGCTAAGAGGCTAAGAAGGTTCACAATATTCAATATTTTTTTCATACATTGTTAATATTTTTTAAAATAAAATGCAAAAAAAAATAGATTTAAGTTGCCCTTCCATGCAAGGATTTTTTTAATTTATTTTTATTTATTTATTTATTTACTTATTTTTTAAATTTGGCTGTATTTTTGGGGTCAGTCTGCCATTTTCTCCTCAGATTCAGGTTTTTTTTTTGGCTTGTTCTTTTTACGTTTTTGGCTAGTCAGATTAAATTATCCTCTAATATCTCATTTTTTCTTAAATGATGTGTAACGACCCAATACCATTTGATGAGAAGAAGCCCCATATCATGGAGCTCTAACCTGTAGGTATGATGATCTTGGGTGTTCTTGGCAACCCTTCATTCTCCAAACACCATGAGATGAAATGTTGTCAGAGAATACTGTTTTGTTATTTGTGCATTCAGATTCGTCTCAGTGGTTTAGAAAACTATTTTCTATGGAAAGTAGGAGCATAGGTGATTGCACTGCAGTGCATTGCTTTATATAATTGTTGTTCCCACTCCTTTCAGGTAATCCTGTAACTGTTTTTAAGTGACTGGCTACTGTCTTCTTGTCTGAGAGTGTGAAATCTTGCTGGGATTACTTCCATGAACTTTCTACCTGCGTATTACTGAGTCATTTGTACTAATATGAGTGTTTAAACATTTACATTTGTGCTTATCCAGAGCTACTAATAACAACAGAGCAATTGAGGGTTAAGGGCCTTGCTCAGGGGCCCAGCAGTGACAACCTGGTGGACCTGGGATTCAAACTGACAACCTTCTGATTAGTAGAACGACACCTTAATCACTAAAGCTACTACATAGCCAATGTTTTAGGCTTTGTAGAATTTTTCACTGAAGGGTTTTATAATAAAGTTGTCCATGGGAACTTTCCTTTTGAGAGCTCCTTCACCTTTACCAGGATTGAATTCTTGTGTGAAAGTAAATATATTAGTCTTCAAGTGAAGTTGGATATAAATGTTAAAAAAAACAAAAAACAAAAAAAAAAACAGTCAAATTGAAAAAAAAAAAAATCTATATATAAAAACAAAAACAAGCAAGGTTTACAAAATCTTTGGAAAGGCTGAGCTGAATGATTACGGCAAAGGTTGAGAGAAGAAGTGGAAGTTATTTTGACTCACTTCTATACCAATAACAATTTTTAATAAAGCAATAAATCTTCTTTCAGATTAGGCATTTGTTACACTTGCAAAAATTTACACATGCTTTGGGAGTGTGAGTAGAATATGAACATTTTTCCAAATTGATCTCATTTACTTGAACACCAAATACTTATGTAAAACACTAGTACAATGTAGTATGATTAATGCATAAGTAAAAGTCGTTCATATATGCACTGGAAGTATATTAAATAACAATACCAAATATGTTAGAATATTTATTTCACCTCACTGCACGGTATATGATAATGTTCTACCATTGGGACATGGCTGGAGGGATTTGTTCAATAAGCCACAAGAACATTAGTGAGGTCAAGCATTAGTGATGTCAGGCGAAGAGACCAGTGGCACAGTCAGCATTCCAATTAATCCCAAAGGTGTTCAGTGGGGTTGAGGTGAGGGCTCTGTGCAGTCCAGTCAATCTTTTCTACTCTACCCTTGGCAAAATATGTCTTTGTGTACTGGGCCATTGGCATGGTGAACATGTTTGGTTCCATTTAAGGGTAAATGTAATGCTAGAGTATATAAAGACATCATATATAATTGTATGCTTCCAATTTTGTGACAACAGTTTTCGGAAGGCTCATATATGTGGGTGTGATGGCTAGGTGTCCATAAACTTTTGGCTATATAGTGTATATTGCTTGCTATAGCTATGTCAAGAGGTTTGTTGGCTCGGGTATTGTGGGGGCATAGCAAGCTCTTCCACATAAGAATTAAGGAGCAGATGTACACCTGGCCTAGCCGTTTGGATCAGTGAACATCCATATGCTAGAGATGTGTCATGCTGTGGGCCAAGTAACTCACTACCACCTGTGTTGTAAGGTTTTTGTCCAGGATGATTCTAACATATTTTACCATGTTGGTTATAGATAACACTTTCCTTGCTTACCACCAGCAGCATTAAATATTGCTATGATGACAAATTAATCCAAAGCAAGATCTCGCATCTGTCTTGTTTAATTAATTCCTTCCAGTGTTTATTTGTGTACAAATATAATTATCAAAAATGACTCTTAATAAAGAAGAAAAAAACGTTAACTGTTTTTTGACTGTGACTATATTATTTATCACAGTTGTTTCAGAGACAACATATATTTAGCTGAATATCTAAAGCATTATTAATTATTAAAACATTATCTGCTATATTCTTTTAAATATTTGTATTACTGTACTTTAATCTCCCTAAAGGATTTTCACAGTACTTATACACAATTACCTAATATATTGTCTTATCAGATTAGCAAATACAACATCTAACCATGATTATGTCTTAAGTTATTTAGTAATGTTTGGACTGTACTGTATACGAAGTTTAGATCAGATCCTACAGTATTGCTGCAAATTTGGACAATGTGCCCAGTTATTCTGCTTAGGTGTGTTTGTGACCTTAAAGGGAAGAGTCATTGCAAATCTATATAAAGTTATTCAGACTGATCACCTTTATGTGACACTGAAATATTTCTAATATTAAGAGAGCGGTCACTTCCAGAATGACCCTGCCTCTAGCCAAATGGCATGAATGGTTTGTGGTGTACATTATTTGTTACAGCCTCTGTAGTCACGAGATCTCAACCCAAAAGAACAGTGGTCACCAACCAACTCTGACTGACTCTGTAGACTTCCTAAAAACTGCACTTCCAACTCTGACTAAACACATATCCAGAATTTTGTTGGATCAGATATGTTACATTCAATTCAATTCAATTTTATTTGTATAGTGCTTTTAACAAGGTACATTGTCTCAAAGCAGCTTTACAGAACATATGAAATATAGAACAAAAAGTTCAAGATTAATATTAGACTTACAGTGGGGCAAAAAAGTATTCAGTCAGCCACCAATTGTGCAAGTTCTCCCACTTAAAAAGATGACAGAGGCCTGTAATTTTCATCATAGGTACACTTCAACTATGAGAAACAGAATGAGAAAAAAAAAATCCAGAAAATCACATTGTCTGATTTTTAAAGAATTTATTTGCAAGTTATGGTGGAAAATAAGTATTTGGTCAATAACAAAAGTTCATCTCAATACTTTGTTATATACCCTTTGTTGGCAATGACAGAGGTCAAACGTTTTCTGTAAGTCTCCACAAGGTTTTTACACACTGTTGCTGGTAGTTTGGCCCATTCCTCCATGCAGATCTCCTCTAGAGCAGTGATGTTTTGGGGCTGTCGCTGGGCAACACGGATTTTCAACGCCCTCCAAAGATTTTCTATGGGGTTGAGATCTGGAGACTGGCTAGGCCACTCCAGGGCCTTGAAATGCTTCTTACGAAGCCACTCCTTCGTTGCCCGGGCGGTGTGTTTGGGATCATTGTCATGCTGAAAGACCCAGCCACGTTTCATCTTCAATGCCCTTGCTGATGGAAGGAGGTTTTTACTCAAAATCTCACGATACATGGCCCCATTCATTCTTTCCTTTACATGGATCAGTCGTCCTGGTCCCTTTGCAGAAAAACAGCCCCAAAGCATGATGTTTCCACCCACATGCTTCACAGTAGGTATGGTGTTCTTTGGATGCAACTCAGCATTCTTTCTCCTCCAAACACGACAAGTTGAGTTTTTACCAAAAAGTTCTATTTTGGTTTCATCTGCCCATATGACATTCTCCCAATCCTCTTCTGGATCATCCAAATGCTCTCTAGCAAACTTCAGACGGGCCCGGACATGTACTGGCTTAAGCAGGGGGACACGTCCGGCACTGCAGGATTTGAGTCCATGGCGGCGTAGTGTGTTACTGATGGTAGCCTTTGTTACTTTGGTCCCAGCTCTCTGCAGGTCATTCACTAGGTCCCCCCGTGTGGTTCTGGGATTTTTGCTCACCGTTCTTGTGATCATTTTGACCCCACGGGGTGAGATCTTGCGTGGAGCCCCAGATCAAGGGAGATTATCAGTGGTCTTGTATGTCTTCCATTTTCTAATAATTGCTCCCACAGTTGATTTCTTCACACCAAGCTGCTTACCTATTGCAGATTCAGTCTTCCCAGCCTGGTGCAGGTCTACAATTTTGTTTCTGGTGTCCTTTGACAGCTCTTTGGTCTTGGCCATAGTGGAGTTTGGAGTCTGACTGTTTGAGGTTGTGGACAGGTGTCTTTTATACTGATAACGAGTTCAAACAGGTGCCATTAATACAGGTAACGAGTGGAGGACAGAGGAGCCTCTTAAAGAAGAAGTTAAAGGTCTGTGAGAGCCAGAAATCTTGCTTTTTTGTAGGTGACCAAATACTTATTTTCCACTATAATTTGCAAATAAATTCTTTAAAAATCAGACAATGTGATTTTCTGGATTTTTTTTTCTCATTCTGTGTCTCATAGTTGAAGTGTACCTATGATGAAAATTACAGGCCTCTCTCATCTTTTTAAGTGGGAGAACTTGCACAATTGGTGGCTGACTAAATACTTTTTTGCCCCACTGTATATTAAAAATGTATTTGTATTTATCCCTAATAAGCAAGCCTGAGTTGACTGGTGAGGAAAAACTCCCTTAGATGGTAAGAGGAAGAAACCTTGAGAGCAACCAGGCTTGAAAGAGAACCCATTCATTTGGGTGACATTGTGTGATTATAAATTATTATAAACACAAGAGTGTGAATTACTATAAACACTTGAGAGCGTGATTATAGATAATGTCCTTTCTACAGTCATATACAGTCAATATTGGAGTTGGTGTAACCAGAAGCTCCTGTGCAACTCATAAATTAGCTCAACATCTGAGTTCATTATAGATTTAACACCAACTCCTCCATGCCAAAGCCTTCAAATAATGGAGATACAGCATATGTACAATGTTATTTTATCTATTGATTAAAAGGTTGTTATCCTCAAAGTCCTCATGGGGTTGGCAGCTTCTCTTTGAATGCCCAAAGTCTTCATAAAGCGGAATCCAGCTGGAGCGGATGGTTACATCTGGGCTGGAGCTGAATTCTACAGGAAGATTGAGGTCATGGAGCAGAGTTGGGGACCACCGCAAGAGAACATCTATGGAAAATTTTTGACTGCCATGAAAGAATGTGTTCTCCAACACCAATATCACAACACTAATTAAGGGAATATGAGAATGGGTGTGTGAGTGTGTGCGATTGTGCCATGCGATAAACATCCTGTCCAGGATGTACCCTGCCTAGTGCCTTGAGTTTCCTGGGATAGGTTCCAGGTTCCCTATGACCCAGTAAGATAAGCGGTAGACAATGGATGGATGGATGGATGGACGGTCACTGACTCTGTTCTACAAATTCACTATACTGTATGTTGGCATTTCATATTATTTGTCACCCGTCTACATGTTTGTCTGTCCCTTTCACCTAATCCCAAGAGATTGTTATTCTGTGCTTATTGATATATGGCCAGTAAGCCATGCCGCACCATAAAACATTCCATAACTAATGTAAAAAGGGGAGATGAGCAATAAACTGTGATTTTTATTATTTAAAAATGAAGCAAAATGTTAATAAAAATATTTGCACAATAGTAGGCTCTGTGCAGGATAGATAACCTATCTGTGTTTGACTGAAGTCTCCTATGCTCTAAGTAGTCATCTTCTGCTTGTTTGGCTTATTGATTGCTTTGGCAAGAAACTGGAACTCCGGGAACCACTAAGGCCAAAGAATACACACTCTAATCCTAAACACTCATACACAAGCACACAAATAAAGCACTCAAATTGAGTCTATGGGAATTATTTGACATGATTTGTTTTTTCTCACAATCCTTGTAAAGCTGACTGCACAAAAATGCAGCCCAAATACATTAATGCGATAGCCATGATCAAGGCCATATCTTCTGATATTTAGAAATAATAATTAAAAGAAATTAAGTGAATTTCTCTGTGCAATGGTAGAAATTGCTATACAAAGGTGATCATATGGTGTGATACTTCACAATACTGGTGGGCACACTGGGTACTTCTTATCAGATGTCTTCTCTGAGATGGATACATTCAATGTTCCCTTCAAATCTGGCTAAAATAAGATACCTCTCTAGGCATTAAGATACCTCTCTGCCCTCTGATTCTTATAGTCATTTTCAAATGCTAACACTGCCTACCTAAGATGCTACCTTTTGTTTGGAAGTGTGTAGTTCACTCACTTCTGCACCATCTGCACTATCATAGTCAGGGTTTGCGGTAGATTTAGAGCCTATATGGGAACACAGAGCGTGAACCGGGTATACACCTAGGAGTACACATTCACATCTTTGTGTTATGTGTTAAATTCATTCATTGTCTACTGCTTATCCGATCTATTCTCGGGTCACGGGGAGCCTGTGCCTATCTCAGGCGTCATTGGGCATCAAGGCAGGATACACCCTGGACGGAGTGCCAACCCATCGCACACACACCCTCATTCACTCACACAATCATACACTACGGACAATTTAGAGATTCCAATCAACCTACAATGCATGTCTTTGGACCGGGGGAGAAAACCAGAGTACCTGGAGGAAACCCCCAAGGCACAGGGAGAACATGCAAACTCCACACACACACACACACACGGCAGAGGCAGGAATCGAACCCCCAACCCTGGAGGTGTGAGGCAAACGTGCTAACCACAAAGCCACCATGCCCCCCCC
Organism: Hemibagrus guttatus; assembly: GCA_033459395.1. Lineage (NCBI taxonomy): Eukaryota > Metazoa > Chordata > Actinopteri > Siluriformes > Bagridae > Hemibagrus > Hemibagrus guttatus. The sequence goes on along the minus strand of JAUCMX010000008.1, from coordinate 5,224,226 downwards.
CATGTGTTAAAAGTGTGTTAAAAGTGTGTTAAAAGTGTGTTACGTTATTATTATCTGAAATTGTCTAGATGTAATTAAATTGATTTCTAACCCAATGTTTTGTGCATCTCTAGTTACTTAGAAACTTGAAACTTGGTTTATTCGCTACATATTTTATTTTGAAGCTGAATGAAGTGCATGACAAATTTGACACATTTTTTTCTTCTTTCTCTTGAAGAGAGTGACATAGCTGTAGAGGATACTTGCTGACATTTTCAACTTTTTAAGCACAGTTGGGAGCATTATCAAATAGTCACATTTGCCTCAATGTGGAACAAGAGCACAAAAGACAGAAAAGAAAACATAGCCAACCAACCATTGAAATGTGTCGGGCAAATTGATGGAGGAGATTGGACCTTAATTTATGGGCCTTGTGTTAGCTCTTCTTTTGCTTTATCACATCGGCTCAGTATTTGCCATTCAAGAGTTTAGCACATATGCAAATTTTTCAACCAGCTGCATGTCGGTCGCTGCCAAATTCCAGGAAAAGTGTTTGCCCATGTTTTGTGGATATGCACACTTCATTGATAAGTGTACCTAAACAATGTTGTATATGTATAGATGTGTGGTGTTGTGTTATAATGATAAGAAGAGGAGCAGGTCTCACAATAATACACTTCAGTAGTAAAAATAGAAAAGGCCAATTGTACAGTAGGTGATAGAAAAAAAAAATCTTAAGTCTGGATTTGTTTTTTAAAGGAATTTTCATTCTTTTAGTTTATTTATACATTTATTGTTCTGTTATACATAAGTAAAAGTTTAAATGTATTGGAGAACAGATTTAAGTGAAATAATATGTTTTGTTTTTTAAGGTAATCCATTTTGTACTATTTGTTCCTATAGAAATTATTCCAGTAATTGATCGTTTGGTATGGTCGCGTCACTTCCAGATTTACAGGAACTAGTCCTCCGGTCATGGAGGAAAGAAAAGGATGAAAAAAACACAAGTATAATGAGAGCACATGGTTTTGCCATTAGCATGATCACTAGTTCACTCATTTTTATTGCATACATCATATGTCTACGCTATTTTGCATAAGTTAAGCTGAAGAAGATGCTATAATCTTGCTAGCTTTTCCAAAGTGGTTGCATATATGTGAATGAGTGAATCGGTGAGCTCATACCATACAGTTTCAAGTTAAATGCATAGTGAATACAATATGTAACGATTTAACCAGTGAGATTTACTTCATGTAAAATTCATTTGTTTGTTTATTTTTTGCACTTTTATTCTGAAACCTCTGAGCTTGTTAAAACCAGCATATTCATTATGCTTTATTGTACATTGCAGTACTTCAGAGTCTTGGTGTCAGGTAAGAGTTTATTTATTTATTTTACATACAAGGTTACATACAATAATTGAAATATCCTGAGCAAGGACCCCTCCATTGTTCACACCAAAAACAACAGCAGATGCATGGAATTGGGCTTAAGAGAACAGCCTATCCCTAATTTTGCAATCAGTTGGGCATGTATTGTGCAGCAAAAACATTTACATAAACATTTCTAATTCTATTTAGCCATAAATCCATTAGACATTAGACTCAAACCTCTGCTGAGCATTTTTAATGTTACTACATCATATTGTAAGCAAACATCGAAATCCAAACCAATGTACACTATATAATCAAAAGTATGTGAACATCTGACCGTTACACCCCTTTGTTATCACAAAATATGAAGCACATTATTATGTAGAATGTCACTGTATGCTTCATTGTATTTTCCTTCACCGGAACTAAGAGGTCAAGACATGTTCCAGCATGGCAATGCATCTGCGTTCAAAGCAAAATTCATGAAGATATGATTTGACAAAGTTGTAGTGGAAGAAATCGAGTGTCCTGCACAGATGCCTGACCCCAACCATACTGAACACCTTTAGAATGAACCAACACAGGAGAAAAATTCAATTCAATTCAATTCAATTCAATTCAATTCAGTTCAATTCAATTCAATTCAATTCAATTTTGTTTGTATAACTTTTTTAACAATGGACGTTCTCAAAGCAATGGACAGTCTCAAAGCACATTTACAGAACATAAGAAATAAGTAACAAAAGTCCAAGACTAATACTAGCCTTATATTTCAATTTATTTGTTTTTATGCCTAATGAGCAAACCTGAGGCGACTGTGACTAGAAAAAAAACTCCCTTAGCTGGTAAGAGGAAGAAACCTTGAGAGGAACCAGACTCAAAAGGGAACCTCATCCTCATTTGGGTGACACGGGTGACATGAATTATCATAAACACTGGAGAGTGTGATTATAAATAATGTCCCTTCTACAATTATATACAGTCAGTTGGAGCTCCTAAGCAATAAATTAGCTCAACATCTGAGTTCATTATAGATTCTATACCAACTCTTCCATGTCTTCAGATTCTTAATGATGGAGATACAGCATATGTAGAATGCTATTGTGTATTGATTAGGAGGTTGTTGTCCTCGAAGTCCACATGGGGTTGGCAGATTTTCTTTGACTGTCCAAAATGTTCATGAAGCAGAACCCAACTGGAGTTGGTACATCTCTGGATGCCTCAGGATCCTTGCAAGGTTGGCCTCTTCTCACTGCAGGTCTGAAATCCTCATGAATCCTCAGAATCCAATCCTCAGAAGCATGTACAATGAACAAGATTGCACATAACATTTATTTATGGAATATTTAATAATAAAAAACTTTTAGATTACTTGCAACATGCTGGTGGATGATCTCTGGGTCTACCAGGTCAACCTATGTTAGCATCTGTGCATGTTGTTTTCTATCCTCATGGATTTCCTCCAGGTTCTCCCGTTTCCTGCAGCACCCCCCACCCAATAAAAAAAAAACCCCAGTAAGTCAGTTTATAGTCAAGACAAGATGATTGTGTGTGAATGAATCATGCTTCGTTCCCAGTGGTACTTGGCTATGGTACTTGGTACGTGGCTCTGGATCCACTGTGACCTTGACCAGAATAATAAAAACAAGTGAAATTTTTATTAAAATTTCATTAGCCTTCATTCAGTTTGGAGCTCCTCTTAAGCCCATTTTTTCACCAGACCACATTGACGGAGCATCCAAAATGCTGTCATATTAATCTAAGTGGCCTTTAAACTGGACACTGGCAGCATCAAGAATCTTCATTTTAAATTATAACAAGGATAGCTAGAAACACTACAAAATCTGATATTTGTGCAAATGTGATTTTTTTTTTTACAGTTTTAGACATACAGTATATTTTTCATCCACTGCTGTATTAAAGGCACTGAAGCACTGCTTTCTTAGTGGCATAGTTTAGAGGTATGGAATATTTGCTTTGCTTGGGATGGGAGTGCAATAGTTTGAAATGAAAGTTTGGAGGTTTCTGATTTTACTGTCCAGACTATATATGCAAGAGTGTGTGTATTGAAGGGAGAAATGAACAGCTAGAACTGGTAACCACTGCACAAAGCAAGTGACTTCTCCATAACATATTGAGGTTTGTCTGTTTAAAGTTTCCATGCATGGGTGAGTTTCCTCCCTCCTCCTAAAACATGCCAGTAGGTGAATTGGCTAAGGTAATTTGCCCCTGGATGTGTATGTGTGTGTGTGTGTGTGTGTGTGTGTGTGTGTGTGTGTGTGTGTGTGTGTGTGTGTGTGTGTGAAAATGCATACTGTCCGTGAACATGTTTCATCTCGTGTCAAACGACAATATTTGAAGGACATATAAAAGTGGCCTCATCTCTGTTCACAGTGTTTTTACCCCTCCTCTCAGTGTCTTTGCAGACTGATATTCATCCTATCTTTTATTTACTTGTTTTCAGTGAAGACATCCTCCTGGCATCCACAGCCCTCAGGCTAGCCACAGGCTTCTACTCTAGTCAGTTCACCAGGGTTGTAACCATTTGATCAGAGCTTTAGTCTGATACCATGCTCTAACCTCTCTCCACTGATCCACTCATGTCACAATCTTTGTGATTGATAATGATCAGAAATCCATGACATGCTTGCCCTACCTTTTTAAATAATTGATCTCCAGGTCAGTGTCTTACCAACTAAATGTCTAATTAGTTACAGCTCATACACAAAGATATCTAACCTCAGCATTTTACAATTCGGCACATTTCATGCTGCCATACGTTTCTTTCAGCATCTATAAAATTTCTAAAAAAATAATTGCTGACTTTTCCAGCTTTAATACACTATATCAGAATTCTAGTGGGATGCACCAAGTTGTCTGTCTCTTTAAAAAACTTGCAAGATTTTGATTGGCCGATCGTCATAATTAGCAGTTAATTGGGAGTGCAGCTGTGGCTGTAAAATGACCTACCTTCAGGGACATTTCCTTTTTGTCCTGGATACCATGGGAATGTTCAAGCAGACACTCAGGAAGCCTTAGCAACTGTACAAAATGTGAAAAATATGGACAATCATGGGACTACACAGATATACAGTATATACACCACCTTAGGTTTGTGCAACAGACAGCCTGAATAAGATCCTTAACTGAATCAATGCCATTTACTAATCCAAACTATACACTCATAAAGCTTATCTCATTCCTTATTACTTTTCCATGCACACCCTTTGTAGGAATGGCAAATTTGGTTTGTTCTTTTGTCCTCCAGAGCTCACTGCATTGAGGACATCCTTCATGCTTGTTATCTGTCCTTTACAAACGCTCCTAATTATCCATAATGTTTGCTATAGTTTTTATGTAGTAAACTCAGTCTAGAATTGTGATTATCTGTGAAATGCAGTGTGTGGACCAATATTTATCCATTATATAGTTTGACAGGTAATTATACTCTCAATAAAAAAAAAAAATCCACTCTGTCACTAAAACTAAGCCCAAGTACCTGTCACTCAAATCAAAACTGACACATCAAAGCTAGCAATGTGTAATTGTTTATAGACCTGATACCCAAACATGTTATTCTATACTTATTGTTATGATATAAAGATATATATATATAGTGCACTACAAAAATAGACTACATGAGCTGATATCCTCTTGCATCTCCCTGAGAATGTTTGAGTCTTTGATAGGATCTCTTGACCTACATATTACTCTTACTCTTCTATTCATTGCATTCAATAAAGTTATCTTCTTTATGATTTCCCTAATTCTCCTTCACTCCTAAAGTCATAATATAGATGTCTTAGCCAGTCTTTCCTCATTTCTCCTTTAAAATCACTCTAACATTCTTAGGAAATCTATACTAGCTCTGAAGAGCTAGGAAAAAAAGATAAGACCTTCAATAACAAGCAAATGACATTGTGTGTTCTCTGATAAGAGATAGCATCTAAACTGATCTAATTATTTGTTCCTTAGTCATTTAGATTACCGAGTGTACTGATCTGCTTTTTGGTGATGTCTGTAGGTGTTGTTTCTAGCCTTTCAAAATTCACCTATAAATTAATAAGTTACTATTTGAATATAATAGGTACCATTTTTCTTATTTTTCTATCTGTTTGGCTTGCACAATTCTCATTTGAACAGTAATTTTATTAGCCTCACTATAAATCTTTTCTACTTTCTGAAAAAAAAAAAACCCAACTTTTGCAATATAAAGTGTGAGACATTTTGAAAAATTACTTATGGAAGAATACTGAATGTGTACAATAATACTGAAGTGTCACAATATTTCTTAGTTGGAAGGTGGACAGCAACCAATTCAGTCCTCTCAGACCTAGTAAAGGACAGAAGCCTCATTTTATTTCTTTGAACAAGAAAATATATTTAGTACAACTCCTAGTCTGTGTCAGTCTGCATAGTTAGTTGTAGTTGCAGGTGAAGTTTATTAAAAAAAGACTGGCAAACAAACTGAAATGTGAGAATTTGGTCGGAAAACATGAGACGGCAGAAATTCAGATGGTCAGAAAATCATAAACTGACAAAATCTTAAAATTGGGAAACCGGGAATCAAAACACAATCAAAAACAGAATAGAAAAAAATATTGAAAGGCTTGGTAAATCAGGCAGGAATGCAAAGTCATACTTCAAAATGGTTGAAAGTCCAGAGTCTGTATATATCAGTGTGTGATTTGATGGACACCATGATCAGTCAACTGGTCACTGTGAATTTGACAATGAGGGTGAATGATAGCCTGGTGGCTGTTTGTAGGTCACAGAATATTCTGGGAAATGGAGTTTGGTACAGATTCAAGTATTGAATCCTCCACGAGAGTAGGATCCTTCTGAGGCCTTAAGAGTTTCTCTTGGTTCATCTGCTCTACCTGTTCATTAGCTTGAGAACGATAGCCAGAGGTCAGACTGACAGACTCCCAGCATTTTCATAAAGTCTGCCCACACTAGGGATGTGAATTGGGTACCCAGTCACTCACAACGTCGTATGAGATAGAATAACTTCTTCAAACTAGCTTGGCAGTTTCAAAGGCAATGGCTGTGAACTGAAATGAGGTAAAGTGATTGGTCTATGATTACCATAAGGATGGTGTGAGTCAGGGATTCATGGAAGTAAATGATGAAGTCAACCAACAGATGGGATCATTGTTCTGGTATTTGTAAGGTGTATGGCACAAATCTTGGGACCATGTCTTGAGCACATGTTGAGCATGTATGATGTATGTCCATGATCATGTTCTTATTCTTGTGGTGTTGGTGTGTTTTCTGAGTATTGGAAGTCCATTGTTTAGTTGGTTTATTAATGGAGTTGGGTAGATGTACCCTTGTTTAATTGCCTCCTCGATATACTTATCCATATCCTTGTTTCTGTCCATGGAAAGTGGATATATAAGGGTCTTTGGGGATGTGGCCCATGCCCATGAGCTTGAGTGCACAGTCATATAAAGGGAGCTGGCTTTTAGCCCTGTAAACTGGGTTCAGAACTCTCCACAATAGAATAGAGTCAGTGACCATAGCAATATGAAGATCACCAGGTGAATTCCTTTCCAGCCAATGAAATCAGAGGTTTATGGAGGTGCATCCAGGCATTCATGTGTCATTATTTGTCACTTAACTTGGCTTGTCCCTCTTGCATGGGGTCAGGGCTATGGGTCTTGGTACAAGAATTCTCTCCTGCCTTAGCTTTTTGGTGATTGTGCAGGCGGTGGTCTATGGAGATGACAGGCATGTTCAGTCATCATCTTCAGATTTAAACCCCTGTGATATACAGCCTTGACTGCAGTAAGGGTATGGAGCAAGTGCATATTCAGCAGCATTTTATTGACCATGGATAGTTAAAAAAAAAAGAGCTTCTCTCCAATTTCCTTCTCTTTTCTAAAGTGATCAAAGACCTGCTGGAAAAGTTCTATGAAATGGTCGTAGGAGGAGATAAACTTCCCTCACTGAAACAACACTCCCATGGCCCAGGTTAGCACCTTGCCCATGAGTGGATTGATAAACTGGGTGATTGATTGATGGTGATTAATCAGTGAGGTCTACTTTTTAGATTTCTCATCTATCCAAGAGGGAACAAACTTCTAGGTTCAGTTTTAATGTTTTTTGATACTTCCTTGCAAACTTTCCCTGCATAAAAATGGACTTGGTTGTGGACTTTATTAATATGTCCCTTTAAGCACAATGGCAAAATAAAAAGACAAAAAATGTGTGTATGCATTACTAACATTTCTGACTTTTAAAATATTTGGATATATCACTATTATTCTGGTTACAGCCCACCCCTAACTAAATTCTTTTAACAAGAAACATTCCACTGGGTCAGCTACATGCATAGACTCTCTAAGTGCCCCCTTGGTGTGTGTAATAATTATAAATGATATGGCCTTCAGGTAGCCTGGAGTGTTGTTGCCTGGAGTGTGGCTGATTAAAATATGCTTCAGCAAGGCTCAATTGACTTAGCCTTTTTCAGCAATAGAGACTGTTTGTTCTACAAGAGTGGGTTCTAAGAGTTTCTTTACTTTTGGGTGACCCCTGTGATGATATCTGCCTCAGAAACCACAGATTACAAAAGGTAGTAAACAATATCCAATTAGTACTTATCACATCAGGTACTAATTAATATTTAATGGCTTTAGTACAAAATCAATATTAAGCAATATGTATTACCCTATTAACAGAATCCAGTTAAACGGTTCATGTTACAAAAACAGTGTAAAAAAATGCTAGCATATTAACAATTAACTTCTTTGTCATTCATAACACCTCACAAATACAGTGGTGCGAAAAAGTGTTGGCCCCCTTCCTGATTTCTTATTTATTTGCATGTTTGTCACACTTTAATATTTCAGATAATCAAACACATTTAAATATTAGTCAGAGATAAGACAAGTAAACACATCATGCAGTTTTTAAATGAAGGTTTTTATTATTAAGGGAAAACAAAATCCAAAACTACATGGCCCTGTGTGAAAAAGTATTTTGCCCCCTAAGCCCAATAACTGTTTGGGCAACCCTTAGCAGCAACAACTGCAATCAAGCGTTTTCCAGAACTTGCAATGAGTCTGTTACAGCGCTGTGGAGGAATTTTGGCCCACTCATCTTTGCAGAATTGTTGTAATTCAGCCACATTGGAGGGTTTTCGAGCATGAAACACCTTTTTAAGGTCATGCCACAGCATCTCAATCGGATTGAGGTCAGGACTTTGACTAGGCCACTCCAAAGTCTTCATTTTGTTTTTCTTCAGCCATTCAGAGGTGGACTTGCTGGTGTGTCATTGTCCTGCTGTAGAACCCAAGTTCGCTTCAGCTTGAGGTCACAAACCTACTGATCTATCAGTCTGGAAAAAGTTATAAAGCCATTTCTAAAGCTTTGAGACTGCCGCGAACCACAGTGAGAGCCATTATCTACAAATGGCAAAAACATGGAACAGTGGAGAACCTTCCCAGGAGTGGCCGGCCGACCAAAATTACCCCAAGAGAGCAGCGACAACTCATCCAGGAGGTCACAAAAGACCCCACAACAACATCCAAAGAACTGCAGGCCTCACTTGCCTCAGTTAAGGCGAGTGTTCATGACTCCACCATAAGAAAGAGACTGGGCAAAAATGGTTTGCATGGCAGAGTTCCAAGACGAAAACTGTTGCTGAGCAAAAAGAACATAAAGGCTCGTCTCAGTTTTGCCAGAAAACATCTTGATGATCCCATAGACTTTTGGGAAAATACTCTGTGGACTGACGAGACTAAAATTGAACTTTTTGGAAGGTCTGTGTCCCAGTACGTCTGGCGTAAAAGTAACACCGCATTTCAGAAAAAGAACATCATACCTACAGTAAAATATGGTGGTGGTAATGTGATGGTCTGGGGCTGTTTTGCTGCTTCAGGACCTGGAAGACTTGCTGTGATTAATGGAACCATGAATTCTGCTGTCTACTAAAAAATCCTGAAGGAGAATGTCCGGCCATCTGTTTATGACCTCAAGCTGAAGCAAACTTGGGTTCTGCAGCAGGACAATGATCCAAAACACACCAGCAAGTCCACCTCTGAATGGCTGAAGAAAAACAAAATGAAGACTTTGGAGTGGCCTAGTCAAAGTCCTGAGACATTTTTCTCTTTGCTGAGCTTTTTTGTGTACTGAGGCACAGGCCCCTTCAAGAATTTTAGAAAAGTACTTAAAATTTTCCCCTTGTGCCCCAGTAAAAAAAAAAAAAGTGTCTAGTGACATCCCAGGTATCATTTGCTTTGTATTGGGTTTCCCTGTGAATAGCATGCTTAGTGGTAAAACATTATATTCTTAGTTTTCATGATCTACATAGATTCAGTTCCAAGTGTATAATGAGCTATAATGCAGGATTCATGTTGATGTGGTCAATGCTTGAGCTCTCTGGAAGTTGAGTAGGCTAGTCTCAGGCTGGTATCTTGTTGTAATAGGCAGATTGGGTGTTGCTTCTTTCATAAAGGTTGTAACAATTTTATGGGTGCCTAGTCAAACACCATGTCTCGTGCTTCCATGTGAAACAATAGTTGTTTGTGTACAGTTTCCTGTATACTTTGGTCCCTTGCATTTACAGGCATTGCTGGAACTCAAGCTATAGACTGTGCCTCCTTCTGAGATGCCATACCAATATGTGTAGATGTTCCAGCTAAGGGTGCCAGATTGTTTCACATATACAGGAGTGAATTGTAAATAAATCAGCATCATGTTGGCCATTTTGGATCCACAAGCAGAACTCTATGGCCTGATTCTGGAATTGGGTGTAATACTGGCACGATCAATTGTAAGCCAGTTATGGGAGAATGTGTGTTGGCCTAGCAGGCTGCTTTGTCAGAGAAATCCATAGATGACAATGAGTTGTTGCTCATATGACAGGTCCACCTGTGTCTTTTCAAACATCTTTTATCCTGGAACACAACCTGTGGTGGTAGCCATTCCAATAGACATACATTATATATTGTCTTGATATTGTATCTACTACAACATTGTGTTTTCTGGTAAATGACTCGCTCTTAATGAGACTGTGAGCCAATTTGAGTTTTTGTACTAAGCAAAAGCTATATGATATAATACATGCTTGAGCATAAAATCCTCCTATTCCACTCAAAATAGATAAGCTTTCTTGAAAAGAGGATTTGTTCCCTTTTGAGTCTGGTTTCTCTCTACATTTCTTTCTTATATTGTCTCAGAGAATTTTTCCCTTGCCTTTGCTACACATTTTTCTTTTACACAGATTTTCTGAACTCCATTCAAGGTATGTTAAAAGGGTCCTTCTGGCATTTAAATGAGAGTGTGAGTATGTGTAAGAGAAAATTCACAAAGTTTATTTGGTAAAAACCCAAATTTCATTAAAGCTCCTGAACAGAATTAATAATTTCCTACAAAAAAAAGCCATTTCATTTGTGTTAAAATGCAGTTTTTCCAACCTTGCAGAAGCAAGGACACGACTGAGTATGATTTAAATATTAGTTCATCTATGCTATATTGTTCCCTTCCTAACAGTGCCTAGAAAATTTTACCTTTCCATGTCTTTTTTAATCACAGCCATGCATTATATGATGGTGAATAAAGCCATGGATAGATGGGAAATGGAACAATCTGTATTTAAGTAAATAATTGAATAGACTCAATTTTAGGAAGTTGGCAAACAGTGTCTGGGTAATGTTTTCACCATGGTGCTGAAATAGTTTGAGACTGCATTACCCAACATCAACATCATCTTGTTGGCTCTGGAGAGCCCTTGAGAATGTTATTAGCTTGGTGTTTGCCTTGCCATTTTCCACCCGAGGCAGATGGGTAATTACCCAACTAATAGTCTGATTGAGAGGAATCAGATGCAGTGGCTCACCCAATTAGATGATACATTAGCTTTCTTTCTATGTAAGCAGCTAATGCGTGAAGCAAAGTGGCATTTTCTTTTTCTATTGGCCTAAGAGAATGGACCAAGTCTTCATCACCCCAAAAAGCATTCGGAATGCAAATTACATGCTACTAACAAACAAAAAAAGTGCAGTGGATGCTGAGGATATTTGTGTTTGTTGTGTCATAAGTTACAGTGGACTACATTGAGAGTACTGGAAATGTAAGGAGATTTTTGAGGGCAAGTGCTGTTGATTTTGACAAAGAATTTTTTTTTTGTGAGTGGTGATGGTTGTGGTGGTGGTGTGTGTGCTAGGGGCATAGGGAATTAATGCATTTGAGAAAATCTATCTTATCTACATGACAATGAGAGACATACAACTAAGTGCATGCACAGTATTGGAATATTTAATAGCACGTCCATGCCCGAAGCATTATAATGTACTCAAGTCATTCTTTTGTGGCAGGGTTATTAGAGTCTCTGAATGATGCTTACAGAAGAACTACCACATCTTTATCTTTGTTTGAGCTCCTCTCTGGGTGTTGCTGTGTGTTGAGCAGCAGCCAAACACATTAGAGCACATCTGTCCACTCATGCTCACCAGTGCAGCCAACTCTTTCTCACCATTTTCTGAAGAGCTCTCATTGCTGCCATTGTTCACCTTCTATGACAATTCTCTTCTCGGTGCCCCTCCTTGACAGCTTTTCAGGGAAAAAAAAAAGTATAAACGCAAAAGTATTTTTTGCTGTTGCACAGTTATTATAGCAAGTTTACAAATTTCACTGTGGTACTGGACTATACTTAGTACTTACACTATACTTAGTGTTGTGTTGCTGTTCTGTTTGGTTTATTCTTGATCAGTCTGTAAATCTATACCCAGTACACTAATCTAATATAGTACATTTTTGTATTGTGTAGATTTTGAATATGTTTTAATAATCAGTACAATGAGCATGCTTAACAGATAATACATGACACATTTGTGTTATGCTCAGTTCAGTCACTATGTGGCCATTTCCTGTCATAATAAATTGTAATTGTGGCTTATATAGACATTCAGAGATCAGATCACAGCATATAGTAAGTCACAAAAATAAAAAAAACTGTTTTGTGTCCTGGTGTGAATGGAATGCTCTACTGTGTAACTAAATCAATATTTCTTTAATGTGTACCACTTAATTAATAGTAAATCTAGAACTGGATACCCCAAATCGCATTTTAACAATATGTCAAAGTTGAGGCATACCAGACTGTACCGTGTTATTGCATAAAGCAGTGGTCATGTCTTCTTCAAGCATTACTCAAATTTTCTCATTGTAAATTATCCAGCTCTCAGACACAAAATGGGGGTAGCAGAGACTTCAAGAGCATAAAAAGTTATTAGAGGTAGAAAGTGCATAGAAGGTATCATTATATGGCCAAATGGCCTTCGTGAAAAATGGTTCGCCGTGGAGAGGGAAAAAAACCACCCTGAGGGTGCACTTGAATATTGTGACTAAACAATGACCCTGAGTGGCTCCTCGCCATCCAAATGTCAACATTCACACTTGGAGGCATATGTGTGTTTTATTCTAGGACGTCGAGTGCCGTCTAAAGAACAATTATTCCTATAATCTCCATTGGCTAGATGGAAAAAGAGACATATTCTTCTCCATCTGAAAAAAAGAATCTGTTATTATGAAACAGAAAGGCCACGTTACAGATATAATAGATCCTCAAAAAAGCTTTTGTTCTGTGCAGAATGTTTTACAATTTCATGAATATACTTAAGCGTTGATAAGCACTTTCAATGTTTGCAACAGAGTGATGGAAAGAAGTGTTACACAATATTGATTTTTACTGGATGAAATGGTTCACAATAGTAGCTTTTACAAACTGCTGCTTGGTAAAATGTTTAATGTTTTTCTTTATTATTGAATTTCTTGTTGGCTTTAAATTCTTTTGCATTTGGCTTTACAAATAGGTGAGACAATGAAATGGATTAGGACCTGTCATTTTGAAAAGACATATTTATGTATGTATTTATTATTGGATTGTCTGAGGTTACTAAGAATTAGCTTTAAAATGAATAAAATGAATAAGAGAACATAAAATGAGAATTTAACGAGCTACTTTTTATGTTTAGTTGATTTTTATGCTGAAGCTGTATCAGAGGAGGTAATTCACTGCAGATTGTAACTGAAAAACAGCTTCACTTTCAGTGTATCTACTCTTGACTCTACTTTATATCATCTCTCAGCTAAAACAGAAAATCAATAAATACTTTTTACACACACATTCCAAGTCTGTAAATCATCTTACTGATTTCTGGTAAGTGGTTTGTTATTATTGATTTCAAGACCAGATAGTTTCTTCTTTTTTTGATAGAATAGCAGTAGACCTTTTAGGTCCATTCTTTCATCATGTGATTATTGAGTTTATTGTGTGTGTGTGTGTTTTTTTATCATGTATAGCCACTGTGCAGGTGTATGCATGTGTATGTAGGTGTACAATTACTGACTGGAGTTCATCCATTGCTCTATATAATGGAATCAATAAAAAAGGGCCACCACAGGACCCCTAATTGTGACAAACAACATCACTGAAAGATCACTAATCTGCTAAATCAAAGAGCAAGGCAAGCCCCTAAATATCCAGAATCCTCTACCAGAGAGTGAAGTTATAGTTACATAAAGAGTGTTTATTTGAGTGGGATGAAAAATATATGCTGGAGGTTAGAACGTTGCTTATTGGAAGAGTAGAATATTGGGATTTAAAAAGGAGACGTCCAGAAATGATATAAGACCTAAATCTGCAGTGAGAAGTGTGAGCCTCATGTGAGGTTTAATGAAGTTGATAATCATTAAAAGTTATATACAGGTGTCAAGGCTAGTTCATCCTGGACACAAAACTTTTTATCACCGTGTGTGAGGAGGTATGACATGCGGCGGTTATGCTATAAGACAGAGGCGTGTTAGAACTCTATAGAAGTCCATTGATATCACATAATAATGCATTCTATACACTGTTAGCCTTATATAAGAGAATACACTTCAAAGATACAAGTGCAACCTGTACATTCAGATCTCTGCTAGGTATTTGTATGGATTGTACTGATGATGATGGGTAACCAGAAACATGTCCAGTGAATTTACATGCCAGCTGTTTAGCAGCTTTGGAAAATTCTTAAAGTATTATCTGTCATTAACTAATTATGAATGAACTATTTAGCAATATAAATATTTGACTGGCCAATATGTAAGGTATTGATCTAGCACACTTGATTCTAATGGAATAGGAAGTAACATTTATAATATGGCTTTTATATGTTTATTCATTGTCTACCGCTTATCCGAACTAATCTTCGGGTCACTGGGAGCCTGTGCCTATCTCAGGTGTCATTGGGCATCAAGGCAGGATACACCCTGGACGGAGTGCCAACCCATCGCAGGACACACACACACACACACACACACACACACACACACACTTTTAGAGATACCAATCAACCTACCACGCATGTCTTTGGACTGGGGGAGGAAACCGGAGCACCCGGAGGAAATCCCCGTGGCACGGGGAGAACATGCAAACTACACACACACACATGGTGGAGGCAGGAATCGAATCCCCGACCCTGGAGGTGTGAGGCAAACGTGCTAACCACTAAGCCACCGTGCCCCCCCTTTTTATATGTTCAGTATGTTTTAAATATTGAACAGTTTTAGGAAATATGCTTCATATTTATAGTATAGTAGAGATTCCCAGGAAATTCTTCAGATTTCTAGTCTGAAATCATTTAAAGTGACTTGATGGTGGCAAAAGTCACTGTGGAGCATTTATTTTATACTTTTCTGGCCACAACTATCAGAAAGCTGAAAGATTGTTGAAAGGAAGTTTTGGAGATACAGCCACTCCCATCTTAGAGCCAGATCTCCCCATCACACACCAGCTACCAACCAAAGAGGGTGAAGTATAATTTGCTTGCAAGGAGGTTAGTATTTTATTTTTTAATTTAGCCTTCATTAAAAAAAAAAAAAATTCTAGAGATCTTTTCCAGACTTCTCTGAAACAATGTTTACTCTGGTTTCTTTAGAACTGGGAGATTATTGGGATTAGGTTTTTGGTGTGATGATCTGTTTGTATTAAAAAAAGAGTTTCTTGTGGGTTTTTGTTTTGATTTGAGACTTAATGTGTGTCTTGATGAAGAAAATTATATATAATCTCTTAAAGTAGCTAGGTGTTTTCTCTGTTGCTTGATTAAATCACCTCTTAGATAATAATAATAATAATAATAATAATAATAATAATAATAATAATAATAATAATAATAATAATAGGAGAATTAGGCCATTTTTGTACTACACAACAACCGTAATGTAATAATTACAACTAAAATTCAGGTGCAAAGCTCTCATACAATATGTATATATGTGCAAAAAAACAACACATACTGACAGGTGTTTAATTGAATTTGAATGAATATGGTGTCAGTGAATTTCACCTTTCAACAAAGTGGCTTACTAATGGAATGAGCAAGCAGTCTGTTGGCCCTCACCGCTCTCCCTCACCTCTTCTGTGATGGGCAGGCTGGTGTGAGTTGCTGTCAGGGGGCTTCTAGCAACCTTCAACTCTGCCTCAGCTTGTAGAGGTTGCTGCAGGCTATTGCACTGCCTTTGACTGTTAATGAATGTCAACAGGTGGAACCTTATGGCTCTAGTGACACTCCACCAGTACGTCTGAGCGAGAGACTGGCTGTCGATTATTTCATTACACTATAGCAATGAGCTTTTTTTTTTTTTTTTGGTGACAGGTAAAAAAAAAATCCTCAGTTTCTTATAATTGCATTTTTTTTTTTTTAATTTCAAATTAAATTATTAAATTAATATTATAAAATGAAAATGAGGGATCTTATACAAACCAAATACAATGGTTTATATAAAAATATATATTCAGTACCACTATTCAGATGGCCTTTAATAAACAAAGTTGTACATATCTTTAAAAAGAGCAAAAAAGAAGATAAAACCATGAAGCTTAAAAGATAGAAAACTAAATATCAGAATTTTCTTCTGGTAGCTAAATGCCAGGATGTCACTAATGTCCATCATTGTTTCACCAATCACATATTGTCATTTTATTACAAGCTGATAATGGCCATTGTGTTTATTGTAATTTACATTTACATCAAAAAAAATGCAAGAGACCTGATAATTAACGGGCACCCAGGCATAATTATGAGCCATATTTACATGGGCGTTTGCTTAATTAATGAAGTTACTGGCCGTCTTTTGTGCACTCGTATTATGAAATGTTATTATTTGCATTCTTTCGATTTCTTGTGATGTATCTATTAAATGCCATGCTCTGAATTAATGAATGACCTCGACAGCACATTCAAAAGATGGCCTTCATAAAAGCTTCTTCCATTATAAGTGCAGCCCCAGCTAAAGAAGGAGTGCTGTGCCTCGGCTGCCATTTCTCCTTCCATTCAACTGGAAACTGCAGAGCTACTGTAATTGATGGAATAGGGAAAAATGATGCAGCTGGAAGAAAAAGACTAAAAAAAAAAAAGCCGTGTCCTTGTGACTTGTGGTAGAAAAGTACTTTCTTAAATATCTTCTAATTATTAAATATTTAAGCGGAGCTACAAGCATATCCTTTAATATGAAACTTAAACGTTGAATTGCTGCTGCTGCAAAAAAGAAAACACTCCACTGTTTGTGAACATGTGAATTCTTCCATCTAAAATAATATAAAGATAAAGAATCCAACTTAAAGTAACTCATACTTCACGTTTAACATTCTATCAGGTTTACTTAAGTTCCTACTAAAAGAATCGTATAGCCCCCTAATTAAATAAATTAATAAATTCAACATGAACTTACAGGGGGGCACGGTGGCTTAGTGATTAGCACGTTTGCCTCACACCTCAGGGTTGGGGGTTCTCTGGGTTTCCTCCCCCAGTCCAAAGACATGCATTGTAGGTTGATTGGCACCTCTAAATTGTCCGTAGTGTGTGATTGCATGAGTGAATGAGAGAGTGTGTGTGCCCTGCGATGGGTTGGCACTCTGTCCAGGGTGTATCCTGCCTTGATGCCCAATGACGCCTGAGATAGGCACAGGCTCCCCGTGACCCGAGAATAGATTGGATAAGCGGTAGACAATGAATGAATGAACATGAAATTACATACATTCCCTAAATCCTGAGTCATTTCCATAAAGTATAGAATCATAAGATTCAACCTGTAACTAGGCTTTTTAAAATTCTGAATCTTCGATTGACTTTGAATAGTGGAAGGCATAAAAACACATTTAAAAGCTTGAAATGATCCTCCACTGCGTGTTTTGTATTAAACAATACATTTATAAATACTCTTCTATAATGTTACATAGAAATGAATGCATGAATGGATGTAGAAATTCTAGAAATTCTGCTTTATGAAACATTAAAATGAGCAGTAATTTAAACACAAATGATGAATCTGCTTCAGCGACATGGAAGCAAGCCTCCATCCCCATGGCATATCCATATGGCACGCCTCAATTTACCCTCACATACAACTCATTTACATTAAACGCACCCTAATTTATGCTTGTGTAAATAGGAACCAATTAAAGAAAATCATTTAGCAGTTTATCCAGATCTGAGGAAAGAAAAATATAAATGGAAAGGAGAAAATTACTTAATGATTTTGATTAAGTAGTAAAAAATTATTTATTTTTTTAGGTTGTTCTGGGATTTAAATGCACTTTCAGTTTCACTTTCAGAGTTTGATCATGAAGAAGATGAATCTGATAAACAGATTCTTTCACTGTAATTTGAACACTCACTAGATTTGCAAATGCGTTTTTGTTAAATAAGATCCATACCATTACCATCTACCAAATAATTCAACTATTTCCTTTCTCTGGTTTTATTGATAGATGCTATGCCTGACATTAGAATAAACAAAACACGGCAGAAGCACCACATCTTCAGGTTTGGGGCTATAGTTTGAAGCCCCTGCCTGAGGCTCAGCACCAGAGCATCAACAGTCATCCCCTGCCAGCACACCAAGAGTGACAGCTTTACTAATTGCCACTACATTTTTAATTTACACACAAGACTATTTGAAAGAGGCCATCAAATCTTTGTTGTCCCTGCACAAGCTTGTTGAAGAGACAAATCATTATTTGTTTTATTCAGGAAACCACACAACAGCTTGTCTGTTTAGGAATTATTTACTACAAAATAACTGGCCTCACTTCTGCACTTCAGGTGTGCAACACTGTTTTAATTCTATTCATTTCCTCTTAGATGCAGAATGATACTGAAAGCTTTGCTTCTGAGTTTTGCTCTGCAAAAAAGAGTGAGTGAAAATTCCTTAAACAAGAATAGAAGGGCTACAAAATGGACTTGTAAGTTGTATAATTGCCAAAGGGGATGTTAAAGGTTGCCGATTTATGAGGGTGTTGCAAACATTTAAGCTAATCCAATTTAACAAGCTTTAATATTTTTCCTAAAATAGTTTGCTGGAAAAGTTGTGTTTACTTTTCACTTCAAAAGCAACATAATATCTACTATGCACTATCTATAAAACTTTTCTACGCAACCGTAAATGTATGATCTATAGCCTTGAAATTACCCCGAATGCTTGGCTACTTTCACTTCATATCATGCTTTTCTTCATTTCATTTCATCATTTTCTCCTGCCCCTATCTCCTTACACTTGGACCCCCTTTTACCCCAGCTTCCGTTGGCCTCCTCACTTCTTCCCCTGACTGTTGCAGCAATCCTTTCTCCTCCGTACCTACACCATGCTTCCCATCTGAAAGCTTCCCATCTGAAAGCAGATCCATTGTGCTCCATTCTTATCGTTTGCTTATTCTGAGTGTCTTCGTCTATTTATGAAGAGTGGCAGACAAGTGCCATTAAGGTCAGGGCATGCGGTGGGGAGGTAGAAGGGTGAATGGAGACATGGAGAAAATTATAAGGGAGGAGGAATCGGGGGGAAAATGCTAACAATGAGTGCACAAGTACTGTAAATATGTGCATTCTTCAAATATGCTGGTACTTTGTGTACACCAGGCTGTCTATCTTAGCGAGCTGCACTCTGTTGATTTTATAATACCCCCTCATTTCCTTTCTTCCATGGAGGACTCTGTTGTTATGGCCATTATTCTCTTTCCAAGAGCTTTCTCACATCCTCAACCATCATTATGGGCCTTGAGTGCTGCTTATGCGCTTTCATTTTTTTAAACAGAGATCTTAATAAATTGCATCGATTATCCCTCATGCTGTGATCATACTTGAGACCACATCTGCAATTCCCAAGCCCTGGTATTAAGAGCTGATTGTGGTGATCACATCAAAAGTGGACATCCAAGAGGGATAGCTTTTCACGCTGAATCATTTTATATGTCTCATAAGTATATCTTTAGTGCCCCACCTACCCAATGCCACGTCATTACTGGACCTTGTATTTAGCCATCAGATGGCATTTTTGAATTAATTTGTCGTAATGCTGTCGTATTCTTATGTGACATGTCTACTATAAAATGTGTATATCTAAATATAAATAGTTCTACTTCTGCTAGATAGTGTAGCAGAGAGGATCAAGTTCAAGGTCAGTATTGTGTATATATGAAACACATACGCTCTTTACAGCAAATTCTACACAACTCGTGAGTGGCAACCCACCAAGTCCAGTCTTAGATCTGAATACTGATGTGATAATTTTGTATTAACTCATCGCTACGCATGCATAATTCAACCCTCAGCCAATCTCTCACTATCTCTTTGTCTCTTGAATTAAACAACAGAAAAAGATCAAAACTGAACACAGAAGCAAAACTAAATCTTTTTCTCTCTCTTCATTGTCCCACCAGTCCTCTTTGTGAACTTTGTACCAAAGCCCGGATGAATAAAAATGGCCAGCCGTTTGACAGAGTGGACGGTATGTGGAGCCATCTGTTTTGGAGGACACCCAAAAATCTTGTATATGGGCCATACTTAGCTATCCCACTATTCCATTCCAAGAGTGCTCTAGCCTCCTAATCAAGCAGTGGGCCATATACTGCCCATCTCTTGGCTGGCTTTTTTTCCACAGTACAATTAAGTAATTTATTCCTTTCTTCACCCTCCTTTTTAATGAATCCAAACCACAAACAAGCCCCAGTTGCTCCTATTCAAGGCTTGTGATTGCATCTGGCAGTAATTGCTGCAAAGCCTGAAGTGGGAATGGGATGGAAGCGCATTGTTTTGGGGGTAATAGGTGAAGACCTGCCTCTCTTGACCTGTAATACATTAGTGTCAGTGAACATTTGGCAGCCCTCAAATGATTAGCAATGAAGATGAATTGAGCAAAAAAAAGAAAAAAAGGAAAAAGGTAGAAAATCTGTCTCATCTGAAACACTGGGGTCTGCATACATTTGCATGCTGATTAGTTGTTCTTTTGTCTGTGTTCCTAATTATTATGACACATAATGTCTTCATCATGCAAGATTCAGATCTGTTGTTCAAATTTTATTTAGGGAGGGTAGAGAAAAGCTTTACTGATTCTGCTCTGGCACTTGCATATTTTATGTTTCTCTTTGATTGAGAATAGATTTGATGGTCTTTGACTATTGCACAGTAAAGTCTTGCTATATAAATTTCTTTTTCCTCTTGTTGACAAACAAGTAGTTTTCTTATCTTTCTTTTTTTTAAACATACATGAGCAGTTAAAATCTCATATTTTGAATTGCCATGCATGAAGACTCTACATAATGCCATATTTTATTCTTATTTTTTCTTACCCATTGAGGACAAAAGGTGGAAGGTTTCTCAGAATATTAGTCACTGCATTGTCCTTTGACCTTTGTCATTTATGTGTGACATATACTTTTCACCTGAAGACTGATAAGGTTTCTGCAGAGGGTATCAACTGCTTACATGTACACAAAGAAAGCAGCATTTTGGCAAATGTCATACATTCTCTAGCAGGTACTGTGGATGCATGCAGGAAATTTTTGTTTATCAAATTAGATAATGCATACTAAATAGTTGTGTTGACGAAAGGATAAATATAGAACATAAGTTTATGTAGGATTTTTTTTTGTTAAACATATAACACAAGATGCTTCATAACCCAAGCTGAAAAAAAGGTTCTTTGAGGGATTGGAAAAGATTCTACTGACATCACTCTTAAAAATCTTGGTTCCTCAAAGTACCTTGTATGACCTGTGCCTGTCTCCTGGTTTTCCAGGTTTTGGATTTGTTTGCCATTGTATATTGTTGCTCCGGTTTTTGACTCACTTTCACCTGCCTCTGATCTTCGACTTGCATCTGATGTTTTGGATTAAGATTACTGGACTCTGGTCATGGATCCTAACACACCTGCCTCCAGTGGGGCATTACAGAATACTTTGCCAACTGTGGATCCAGCGGTGTATGCGTGTCTGCAGGAGGTGGTAGCATGCCAGGAAACTATAATATGTGCCCACCAGGAACAGTTGGCTGCTCTGCAGGCCACCCATGAACTACAGCAACACTCCACTCCTGGCCAGACGACCCGCCCCACAGCCGTCGTGCCCCCATGCAGCAAAGTGGTGCGCATGGCCCTTCAAGAGAAGTTCGACGGCTCTGCGATTTCTGGGTCAATGTGAAAACTTCTTCACGCACCAGCCTGAGGCGTACCGCAAAGAGACCACCAAGTACGCCTTCCTGATACCATTATCCTGATGCACCAGCAACGACCCAGTCCCCACCTACGCCCTGAATCACGGCCTAACTTCGGAGCCTCTTGGAGGAAGGACTGGAGCTGATGCAGCTAGGCCATGCTGGGGTGTCCCAGGCATTCTAGCTGTGCTTCTACTGCAAGATCCAGTTCTTCGTCATCCCCTCCCCAACCAATCCCATCGTCCTGGGCTTCCCCTGGCTTCCACCATGATCCACGCATATCCTGGAGAGAGGGGGAGCTGACCCACTGGTCACCATACCTCCTGGAACATTGCCTCAAGGACCTTCTCTTCTTGTGCCCGTGCCTCACCACTTTGATAGAGAGCCCATGAACCCCTGAATCCACCATGATCCCACGAGAGTGCCAAGAACTACGAGAGGTTTTCAGTAAAGAGAGGGCTACTCAACTCCCTCCTCACCACCCCTGGGACTGTGCCATTGACCTGCTCCCCAACACCGTGCCAGCTAAATGTAAGGTCTACCTTCTCTCCCTGCCTGAGTCCAAAGCGATGGAGGACTACATTGAGGAAGCTTTAGCCACCGGGTACAATCGACCTCTCTGACGGCCGCCGGCTTCTTCTTCAGTGAGAAAAAGGATGGCGGTCTCTGTCCTTGTATCGACTATAGGGGCCTGAATGCTATTACAGTACATTGCCCTTACCCACTGCCGTTGGTCCTGGCGGCTCTGGAACAACTACAGGAAGCCCAAAATATTCACCAAGCACGAGCTACACAGTGCCTACAATCTAGTGTGTATCAGGGAGGGCGACGAATCGAAAACCGCCTTCCACACCACCAGGGGGCACTATGAATACTTAGTTATGCCATATGGACTTTCCAATGCCCCAGCCGTGTTTCAATCCTTTATTAACAAGATTTTCAAGGACCTAATCGACCGATGTGTTATTGCCTACATCTATGATATTCTGATCTACTCCTCCTCCTATGACATCCGTCATGTTAAAACTGTACTCGCCCATCTGTGCCAGCGCCAGCTCTACATAAAGGCCGAGAAGTGCGAGCTCCACAAGAACTTCCTGGGGTACATCATATCTCAGAAGGGAGTGGAGATGGACACCAGCAAGGTGAAAGCAGTTACGGACTGGCCTGAACCAACCACTATCAAGTGCAGCAGTTCCTGGGTTTCGCCAACTTCTATCGTTGGTTCATCCACAATTACAGCAGCATAGCCAGCCTGCTTACCTCCCTCCTGCGGGGCAAGCCGAGGCGATTGCAATGGTCTGAACAGGCTCATGTAGCCTTCATACTGCTTAAGAAGAGCTTCACCTCAGTTCCCATACTGAGACACCCAGACCCCAGCCGTCCATTTATCATCGAGGTGGATGCCTCCAGCTGTGGGATTGGGGCTGTGTTATCCCAATGCCAAGGGAACCCAGGGAAGGTCTACCACATATTTCTCACATAAGTTAACCCCTGAAAAGGTGAATTATAATGTGGGGAACCGGGAGCTCCTATCCATTAAGGCACCACTGGAGAAGTGGAGACATTGGCTGGAGGGGGCACAACACCCATTCCTAGTTCTGAACAATTACCGCAATCTGGAATACCTTCGCAATGCCATGCCAGGCGATTGAACCCACGCCAAGCCCGGTGGGATCGGTTCTTCACGAGGTTCCAGTTTTCTGTCACGTACCGCCCGGGAATGAAGAATGGCAAGGTGGACGCCTTGTCATGGCGACATGACCCTGCAAGCACTCCTTCACTACCAGACCCATACTGCCCTCCTCGGTCGTGCTTGCGTCTACCCGGTGGAACCTCGTGTAGGAAATACAGCAGGCCTAGGTCAATGAACCCCCCTGCCTACCTATCTGGCTACCAAGTTATATGTGCCCACCTCACTGCACACCCAAGTACTACAGTGGGTGCATGAAGCACCCAGCTCAGGGCACCGAGGCATCCAGCGCACCACAGCACTTGTTCAGAATCGTTTCTTGTGGCCTCCCCTGTCCCAAGATGTAGAGAATTACGTTGAATCTTGTGCTACCTGTGCCCAGGCCCGGCCAAGCCGTCAAATCCCCACGGGGCTTCTGGAGCCCCTGCATATTCCCAGCCAGCTATGGTCCCATATGGCTGTGGATTTCATTACCAAACTCCACAGCTGGAATGGTTACAACACAATCCTAGATGCCATTGATCGTTTCTCCAAGGCCTGCCAGCTAATGCCACTGAATAGCCAACCCACGGCCATGGAAACGGCCTCCACTCTGTTCAATCAGGTCTTCCACACCTATGGGCTCCCAAAAGACATCGTATTGGACAATGGCCCCCAGTTCACGTCCCGAGTCTGGAAAGCATTTTGCACTCCCCTGGGGATCAATGTCAGCCTCAGTTTGGGCTATCACCCGCAGTCCAATGGCCAGACAGATTGCAGCCGCACTGCACACTAACACACCTGCCACCAGTGGGGCATTACAGCTTTCTTGTGGCACTGCTGTGAAGAACCATTTTTGGGTTCTTTAAAAAATAATGCAACCTTGGTGCATTTACCCCATCAATCCCCATTCCTACACTAAGAAATGACCTTGAGTTTTCTTCTGAAGGAGTAACTCTATTATCATTGTCTGGTGGACCCTAATGTAAGCGAGAGGGTGAAATTCTGTGCTTATTAAGCCTCAGATTTCTGTTTTTTGGCTGACAGGAGTAGAACCTGATGTGATCTCTTTACTGTTGTTCATCCACCTGAAGGTTTGTTGTGGTGTGCATTCTGAGATGCTTTTCCCCTTACCACCGTTGTACAGAGTGATTATTTGAGTTTCTAATCACTTCCTGTCAGCTCTGACCAGTCTGATCATTCTTCTCTGATCTCTCTCATCAACAAGCTGTTTCAGCCTATAGACCCTCTGTATACGGGATATTTTCTGTTTTTCACACCAGTCTGCATAAATCCTAGAGACTGTTGTGTGTGAAAATCCCAGGAGTTCAACAGTTTCTCAAATATTCAAACCAGCTTGTCTGGCATCTGGATTATTGCATAAATAAGCAGGTGTACAGGTTTTTCTATTAATGTGGATAAAATTAATATTGTTTGTGTATCATTTGTGCATGCAAAATCAGCATTTCTGCTCGTTCCATTTTTGAGATATTAAAAAAATAAAATCACTTGGCACGAGCAATAATCATGTGCTGAAAGGTAGCTGGTAAAGAATAAAGCTAATCTCTCAAAAACTGAATGAGCACAAGAGTTCATTTTGTGTGCTCAAACGATGCACAAGTGAATGAGACCAGTTTGAGGTGATTTAGACGATATGGGTGGGCTGAGTAAAAAAATGTAACTAATACAGTTACGGGATACAAATGCACTCCCTTATGAATTTTCACCTCAAGAATTTAAATTTTGCAAGAAATTTGCATAGTCATTTGAAGCATTTTCAGCATACGAACAAACCAAAACAAATGCTGTCTGTTCTATAACCGAATGTGGTCTGTTCTATTTTTAGCCCAAGCTTGGTGGCACGACTTCCTGTGAGGACCCTTGACATGGAATGTTTGGCTTTGGTCAGTTCTTTGTAAGCAGTCATACAGTTTGCATACGCTTCGTATTGGTAATATTGGTAATATTGGTGATATTTTTGGGTGGCTGGAATGGATTATCTGCACTTACATTACTTCTTATGGGAAAATTCATTTCACAATAAAAATTTTCGCCTTAAGAACTCGCCTCCACAACTAATTAAATTTGTGTGCAAACGATGCACAAACGAGCTGATATGGTTGTGTTAGTTTCACTTCACGCACATAAAAAAGGAGCAATAGATCTGACACAGGGAAAAGCCTGTTTGGATGATTACTAAGAAAAGTGAAAAGCAGGCTATAAATAAGTTACATACTCCCTAGATGTAGTCTTTGAGAATATTTAGGCTGCAGAATGTTGTTGAAAATGAACCATATGTCTCCAAAATGGGTAACAAATACAATACAGTAGTGTAATCAAGGCATGTTAATGGTTTCTTAGTCTGCTTCAGTAAAAATACAACTTACAGACAATATTCCCTGTTTACCTTTGCTGTATAACTACAAGTATCAAAAAGTTAGCTTTTTATATGTTGACTCAACAGCTCTATATATTTAATGGGTCAGCTGTCTGCCTCTAATGCCACAATCACTGAATTTGATTCAACTAAATGCAATCAATACTGTACTTAGGAATTCTCTATACACCAAAAAAACATAGTTAAAAACTCATTATTTTATTTCACATGTCCTATACTTTGCCCCCTGCCCTGACCCTTACCCTAACCTCTATAAATTGACACTATTTAAATGTAAATTACAGACTAATTAAGTCATGATGTACCAACCAATGGTAGGCAATTAGCTGAACGTATATTTAACATGTAGTAAGCATTCTAATTATGACTTCAACTCTTATGACACATTAGTAAAAGTTGCTCTTAGCAGACTTGTGAACAGAAAGAATAATCTTTGCTAGGAATTTTTTGTGCCTTCAGGACAGCTCTTGGACATATAATTTGATTTGTGGTATGAACCAAAATACAGCAAATTAGTGATAATCACAACTAGGATGATTTCTAACATACAAGCTCTATTTTTTTAATGTTTCAGGAATGAATGTTAGCAGTGATTGGCTGAGGTGATAGTAACCTATGGTCTACAGTGGGGCAAAAAAGTATTTAGTCAGCCACCAATTGTGCAAGTTCTCCCACTTAAAAAGATGAGAGAGGGCTGTAATTTTCATCATAGGTACTGTCACGTCCGGTCGCAACTCGCCCTATGCGGGGCTCGAACACGGACCGCCATGGTGTGGCGTGCCGCAGCACACCGTGAGAAAGCGGACCCAAGCCCCAGGATACAGTGAAGCACTGTTTTATTTATATAAACACGAGACAGGGGAAAGACGAACATTACAATAGACTCGTGGTTACAACATACAACAAATCCCAAAACTAACATAACACCCACGGGACAGCTATACAAGAAACATTGACCCACGCCACACATGCACACCAGGATCCCTTTTATAGGGAAACACAACAGGGTAATAAGGGACAGGTGACACAATCAGGATGGAGAACAATGGGCAGGAAATCACACAGACAAACAGGCTTCCAGGATTCTCCTGCCAGCGCCCTCCCCGGGCCTGGCAGGGAACTGTCCAGCTACTCCTGACAGGTACACTTCAAATATGAGAGACAGAATGAGAAAAAAAAAATCCAGAAAATCACATTGTCTGATTTTTAAAGAATTTATTTGCAAGTTATGGTGGAAAATAAGTATTTGGTCAATAACAAAAGTTCATCTCAATACTTTGTTATATACCCTTTGTTGGCAATGACAGAGGTCAAACGTTTTCTGTAAGTCGCCACAAGGTTTTTACACACTGTTGCTGGTAGTTTGGCCCATTCCTCCATGCAGATCTCCTCTAGAGCAGTGATGTTTTGGGGCTGTCGCTGGGCAACACGGATTTTCAACTCCCTCCAAAGATTTTCTATGGGGTTGAGATCTGGAGACTGGCTAGGCCACTCCAGGGCCTTGAAATGCTTCTTACGAAGCCACTCCTTCGTTGCCCCGGCGGTGTGTTTGGGATCATTGTCATGCTGAAAGACCCAGCCACGTTTCATCTTCAATGCCCTTGCTGATGGAAGGAGGTTTTTACTCAAAATCTCACGATACATGGCCCCATTCATTCTTTCCTTTACACGGATCAGTCGTCCTGGTCCCTTTGCAGAAAAACAGCCCCAAAGCATGATGTTTCCACCCCCATGCTTCACAGTAGGCATGGTGTTCTTTGGATGCAACTCAGCATTCTTTCTCCTCCAAACACGACAAGTTGAGTTTTTACCAAAAAGTTCTATTTTGGCTTCATCTGACCTTATGACATTCTCCCAATCCTCTTCTGGATCATCCAAATGCTCTCTAGCAAACTTCAGATGGGCCCGGACATGTACTGGCTTAAGCAGGGGGACACGTCTGGCACTGCAGGATTTGAGTCCATGGCGGCGTAGTGTGTTACTGATGGTAGCCTTTGTTACTTTGGTCCCAGCTCTCTGCAGGTCATTCACTAGGTCCCCCCATGTGGTTCTGGGATTTTTGCTCACCGTTCTTGTGATCATTTTGACCCCACGGGGTGAGATCTTGCATGGAGCCCCAGATCGAGGGAGATTATCAGTGGTCTTGTATGTCTTCCATTTTCTAATAATTGCTCCCACAGTTGATTTCTTCACACCAAGCTGCTTACCTATTGCAGATTCAGTCTTCCCAGCCTGGTGCAGGTCTACAATTTTGTTTCTGGTGTCCTTTGACAGCGCTTTGGTCTTGGCCATAGTGGAGTTTGGAGTCTGACTGTTTGAGGTTGTGGACAGGTGTCTTTTATACTGATAACGAGTTCAAACAGGTGCCATTAATACAGGTAACGAGTGGAGGACAGAGGAGCCTCTTAAAGAAGTAGTTACAGGTCTGTGAGAGCCAGAAATCTTGCTTTTTTGTAGGTGACCAAATACTTATTTTCCACCATAATTTGCAAATAAATTCTTTAAACATCAGACAATGTGATTTTCTGGATTTTTTTTTCTCATTCTGTGTCTCATAGTTGAAGTGTACCTATGATGAAAATTACAGGCCTCTCTCATCTTTTTAAGTGGGAGAACTTGCACAATTGGTGGCTGACTAAATACTTTTTTGCCCCACTGTATGTCTCAAATATTTCAGTAAGGTTCAGTGACAGATTCATCCTGCTCAATCCGAAGACTGTTTCTGGAACAAAGCAGGAAATACACAAATTCATTGAAAGGCATTATATGCACACATTTGCTCATTCGTGAACAGAGTGCATGGGTCAATAGAGGCAAGTTAAAGTCTCCAGTCCAATGACTGGTGAGAAGAAAAGTGGAAACCCTTGCTGCCATATGGAGAACATGTTAAATGCCACAAAGACAGGTCCAAGATCTCAGGATTGAACCCAGTTTGATTTTCAGTTTATTTACAAAATTCTTTCAGTGTAAATAAATGTATGTCCTTCTTGAATGTTGTATGTCGGACAGGCTAAATCTCAGAGGAACCATAATGCTCACATACATTAGGGCTAAAAAGAAAGAGAAAAGCCTATTACTTCAATAAGCCTCAATGTGACCCATAGCCACCTAAACATTTAACAGATATGAGAATGATCAGGCCTAATGATAGATACAAACATACAAATCTCTCAGAGATCTTCTCAGAATCACTGTGAGGCGATGTACTGTATTAAAACAGATTTTTCCTTGAATGCATTTTGTTCCTTATTCTTCTACTCGTGAAAAGATCTTGCAGTTGCACTTTAAAATTTACTTAATTTCTTTGTCCTGCTTTTAATAATACTATACAATGCTCAGACAATGTGCATTTTAGAAGTCTTCCAAAACTCATACAATTTTTCTTGAATAAAATTCAAGAAAAAGAAAAAGTTTTCAACACAGTTGAAAACTTAATTTAAATACTGTACAAATTTACAGAATGTCACGTTTTACCTACCTTCATCTTGCCATAAAAATAGCCATTGATGCTGACATGGCATTAAAAAAAACTAATAAATGAATATTTATGTTCTTTGTTTTGTCCACTATTCATCCAGGCATAATTAAAAAAATGCAAAATCTTTTTTTTTTTTTTTTCTTTACTTTTTTTAAACTTGCTACCTTTTAATGTGTCAGTATTTATATAAACTCTATGATTGTATTGTGCCTTCACATGGCATCATGGCACAGCAGCTCATTGGCACCTCCTGGGCTCGATTTTACTTCTCCCTCCTGTCTGTGTGGCTCTTCAGTTTCCTTCCACCTCCCAAAAACATGCAGGTAAGCCGATTGGCGATGCTAAATTGCCTGTAGGTGTGAATGTGTGTGTGAATGGCACCGATACCCCATACTGGGTGATTTCTCCCACCTCATGCCCAGTTTTCCCAGGATAAACTCCAGATCCACTACGACTCTAATGAACCATAGGCAATTACTGATAAATGATCATGTTCCATGGATTGACAAAAGAAGAGATTACTTTTAGGAAAGCCTAGCCTCCCATAATATTTTGTTCAAATGCTGCAATTAAATGTTTACCAATGTGTCTGTTTTTAATTTAACATTCTGGGTGAAATTTAATATTTTAGCAAAAACAGGTTTTCATTAAAAATCGTAAAGTTGATTGGCCATTTATTTTTTATTAATGGTTTATTCACTTTACTCTTTGCTTCTCCCACTATAAGGCCTCTAAGTGAGCAAAACCACATAACCATATGTTAATAATCAAAACACTAAATGAACACAACAGAAATCTTAAACATTTCAACATCAGTTAGCCAAACAACTCCTTTTTTATGTAAAATTTAGCTTTAAACAACTAGTATAGCTCATTGTTTTTATCACTGTGGTAAATATTATTAATAAGTTGAAAGTATAAAGTTATGTTTGGTCCTTTATTTCTAAGTCTTGATATTCAGTAAATTTGAAATTGCTAGTAAGCAAGCAACTTGAAGGCAAAATTGCTAAAAATCAATAAAACTACTCATTTTGCAAGACTGATTTTGGGAAAGTCAGCTTACTTACTTATTTTGCATAATTATGTATGAGAAAAGAAAGGGAATTAAACAGGAGTTCAGATATACATATAAAACAGGACACGCACACACACACACACACACACACACACACACACACACACGCACACACACAGTTTGAACCAAACTTTGTACCAATTCCTCCCAAATCGAGGTGCACTTGAATCTCAGGATAGTTCACACTATTCTACAATAAGTGCATGAAATAGTATTTTTATAAAGTCCCACTTTATCCATTCAGCAAATATAATCTTTCATATTTCCCCATGTCTGTACAGATAACTAAATAATATCTCAGTAGAGAATATTTCATCTGGTGTTGATGGGGAAAATTTTTAACACTTTTTTGGGCAAAAGCACAATTTTCTTTTTACTGTAATTTTTTTTTCTTTTAATAAGTCTCCAAGGCCATATGAAGCTCTCTGCAGTAACCCTACCATGAATACATCTTAACTTCTTTCCTAAATAATTTCTCATTTTAAATCAATGTTTTGAGAGTATACTCTAAATTGGCAAAAGTATGTGGACACCTGACCAATCACACCCACTTGTGCTTGTTAAACATCCCATCTGTTATATTAACCTGTACTCTTATGAGAATTTTTTCAGTAGATTATGTAGCCTAGATCTGGGTATTTGCAAATTCAACCACAAGAGCAAAGTCAGGCACTTATCAGACAATACCTCGCTGTGTGAAAAGGTTTGGTCCCTTTAGTTCCAGTGAAGAAGTCCAACAGTGTACAAAAACATCCTAGAAAATTGTGTAGTTCAAACTTTAAGGAAGTACTACATATGGGTGTGAAGGTCAAGTGTCCATATTCTTTCGCCCATATAGTGTATGTTATATTAAAATTGGGCTGGGCCATAGACATGTGTGACACAGTGATGTCTTCTCGTACTGGGGACATACTGTATGTCTTATTTCATTCCTACGCCAACAAAACACATCTTTGTGCTCGTCCGACACAGATATGGAGTTGTCGCATTATTGTATTTATAGTGCAGTTCAGGCTTTTCATTACATCCTGAGTGCCCATGACTCTCACAGTTCTCTTTCATTAAAAGCAGATGAGTAACTAAATATAATAATATTATATTAATGTAATGATATATTGTGTAAATCATGGTCAAGTTGTTAAAAATGGTTGGTACCGTAATACACAATACAGTTTATTAACTTAAGCTGAGTGTGCTTACATCTGTTTAATTCCACTATCACAGCATCACCTGCACAGAAAACAAAATATTGGCTGTGATATACACCAGACAAAGACTTGCTGTTAAGTTTTGCTACAAATACAATGGTTGTGATCAGCCCCAGTAAAATGAATTGACTTGTACAATATACATATATGTATTGTTTATACATTATATAAGGTTTTTGAACACATGTATATTACAGCTTAAGCTCCTGCTGCCGATCTTTACATTTCTTAGAAATGCTTTTGAGGTAATAAGAAAATATTTCTTGGCTCTATCGCTAAAAAAAAAAGAAAACGCAGAAGACAAACATAGTCTATAATCTGTAAAAACACTTGGCTATTCAAATCTGTTGTTGAGGACAGTGATGTGTAAAACATACCAAGCTGCCCATTTTCCTCAGCATGCTGCAAACTGACAAAACCTTTCAGATCATAATTGTGATATTATTTTCATTATTTCTGTCTGCAAGAATGTGATATTTACATGGATGCAAACTCAAGTAAGATAATTGGCACTAATGGATTTAAAGGACTACAAAATGGGATGTCATTAAAGCTGTCAATACTTTCTCAGGATAGTTCAATTGTGTGAATAAGCACAGACTCTCGGTCTGTGAGGAGAGAGAGAGAGAGCGCGAGAGAGATAGAGAGAGAGAGAGAGAGAGAGAGAGAGAGAGAGAGAGAGAGAGAGAGAGAGAGAGAGAGAGAGAGAGAGGTGGGCTGTTCAAGGGATGAGGGGGGATGATGGTGTATTCTAAAACATTACTGTATGGAGAATGGACAAAGAAGGTCAGTCCAGACAAATTGGGGTTATCCATGTAAGGAACTTTCAAGCACAAATGGCATGTAATATTGTTCCCTCACCCAGCAAAAATCTGTGTTGAGGCAATTCGATGTGTTTTTTTCCCTGAAGGTATTAGGATTAGTAGCAAAAGTGTATTCTGTATGGGGATATGGTACCATTACCGTCCTCCTGAATGCTGCCAGTGAAGCCTACACATAAGAGCACTGATGATTAAGAAGACTGACCTGAACCCTCCATCACCTGACACTTGTAATTTGTGTATTAATACACCTATATTTCAGCACTGACTCCTGTTGCTAGTAATACCTTAGTTTGTTGGTATCTATATCTTTAACTCTGGCCTACCTGCATTAAAAGAAAGACATGTTTTTCAAGTAGACAGCCATTTATGCACTTCTCTGGATGATTGCTTTGCAGATATGAAATTTCATAAATGTAAAATGATTTAGACATATTGTCTTATTACTCCACAGCTATGAAGTGACTCAGTCGCTGCTTTTTAAAATGTCTCAACGCACTTCTACACAACAATTTTTTTTTTATTTCTCAAAGTACTTGGGGAATTTTTAAATAAGAAACTGCAATTTAAATATTCAATTACTGAAAAAAAATTATAATGAACTATTCCATTGCTTGGAACTAACGTTACTCTGCAAAGGTAGGAATTAATAAATAACCTTAACATTCCATAAAATGCCCCAGTGTAATTAACAATCCATTTTGATTAGTGTCATTCCAGCTTCATATATCTTTCAATTAATCTATTCATGGTTTTTCATAGGTCTGTCTCATGTTTTGTTAATGCCAGACCTTACAGGTTTTTTACTCTTATTCACATAAAACTCACAGATTCCAAGTTTCAGCGTGCCTTTTTTAAATTCAAGTATGACAGCTATAAATTAAATCATCAGCCTCAGAAAGACAGAACCGTAAACAATGTTTTGCAGAAGCACCCGTGCTCTCCTTTCTGTCATAGTCTTTATCAAAAAAAAAAAAAAAACCCAAGCATGTAAATGCCAGTAAAGTGGAGTTAACCAAAGACCTCTCTCACTGCTGCTCAGCGGGGACTTGTGAACAGAGATAATTGACTAGATTGAAAGAATGGATCTGCTGCTCTTAAATAACAGGATTCACACTAACCTGCACATTAAGGTGTTGTAGCCAGTTAGCTACTGATCACAAAAGGGATGCATGGCGAGTGTTCCACCTTGTCAGGGAGAGGCCATAGCAAAGTGTGCTTTGATATGTTGCCTATTCATCAGTGCTAGGTAATTACCTCAAACCCTATATTACCATGGTAATGAGACGCTACTGTACTGTAACCCCTGTCAAGCAAAAACAAGGCCATCTACAAGAACTTCAAGCTCATCTTTTGTCTGATGGCAGCAGTAGGATGAACAGTTAGTACTTTTTCTTCTCAAAGTGGCATAAAGGGACATATCAAATATATGATTTTCACCACAGCGCTACTGACAAACATCCTAACTCACTGAGATATAAACCATAGCAAAATGTTAAATAAATCGAATTAAAATACAATATATGCATGAATGTCTCTGACATTCAAAAGGGTTTCGGTTTATTGTGTAATATACAGGCGGCAAATGAAATAATCAGATTACCAATTGAAAAAAAAAAACAAGGTTAATTTCAGGCAGCATAGTGGCTTAGTGGTTAGTACGTTTGCCTCACACCTCCAGTGTCCTGGGTTTGAGTCTTGCTCCTGCTTCTGAGTTTGCATGTTTTCCCCGTGCTTGGTGGGTTTCCTGTGGTACTCCAGTTTTCTCCCACAGTCCAAAGACATGCTGCTAGGCTGATTGGAGTCTCTAAATTGCCTGTTGTGTGTGCCCTGTGATGGGTTGGCACTGTCCAGGGTGTATCCTGCCTTGACGCCTGAGATAGACACAGGCTCCCCGTGACCTGATGATAGATGAAAAAAAAAAGGTTATTTTTTTTATGTACCGCTTGACACAACATTGGAGTCCATTCCTAATCCTGAATGGGTCATTGCTCTGCTTCGCCCGGACCACTAAACCCCTACCCAGCTAATTAGTGCACCTGTGCCTCATTAACTCACATTGTGAAATCTTGCCATTGTATGCAGTTCCAGTGCTGGGTTTCTTTTTTGATGCTTTACTGCTCTGTATTTTTCCAGTGCTTTGATTTTCACTCACTACTTGATCGGCGTTTGAATTTGTGGACTACTACAGTTAAGTTAAGTCTTTGTCTAACTTTTGTCTTTCATGAAACTACTAATGCGTTTTTAAGCAGATTTGCAGTTGGATGCAAAAATTTTGGCACCCAATTAGTGGCAAGTATTGTACTCGTAAAAAATCAAGTGAGCAAGTGAGAAGATTTAATTAATACGCTTAAAGCTTCTTATATGTTTGGCTACTGTAGTATCATGTCAAACCTCCTGTTATTATGCTAAAGAGTATTTTAATGAACTGGACAAGTGTATCATTTATACAATCATTAGCATCATAGCATGGCATTATTGTTGCTCAAACAGTATAGTGCACTAGCAGCACTAAGCTCATGTGTTCAGCTTCATCATGATGAAATGTATATCTTTTTAAAGTAATGTGATTCTCTTTGTGTTTAGTAGATAGAATATTTCGAGGTGGTTTCTTATTTCTGTATTAACCCATACTCTTAATCAGAGTCCTGTATCACCGTGTCCACAGGCTCAGGTCAGTCAGATACAGGGTCAGGGGCAGCAGGATCAGAGACGGACACATGCATGCACTGATTAGGACAAGGCCAAGTTCATGCTGATGGTATAATGAGGCATAGATTCATAGTGCAATGTTTTCAAGATAACCGTTAGTAGAAGCTAGATTTGCAGTTTTATATGAGTATATGAAATTCTGCTGTATTACTCTGACATTTTTAGCTCTTTCCCCGATATTTTCAGGAGGCAGACTGCCTGTGGGAAAAGAAGAATAAACACTGCTTCCACCAACCAGAAAAGATAAAAGCTTTAGTCTGAATGTTCAGGTCTGTCATTACAGTAGTGTTCTTGCTGATACAAGATGTACTTGTTTGATTTGTAAAATACAGGGTTTTTTTTGCATAATGTTTTAAAAGTATTTGACTCTGCACTTCTGACTATTGAGAAAAAGAAAGAAAGAAAATAGTTTTATTAAAGCAGTGACTGTTACTGTTTTATATTAAGGCCAGAGAGAGAAAGAGCTGTTTATTCATATTATAACAATGTCTTCTTGTCAGAGTAGAAAAAAACTGTCAACTCAAATTAGATGTAAGCATTGTAAAGTGATGCTGTGAATGTAATTAAAACACATTTATTCCACAATTTGCTGCACATAGTTTAAAACTAATAAGTACAGATCTCGTCCAAAGTCTCGGGATGGGGAGTTTGGTTCAATGTCTGTCCTAAACTGTGCCTGTGGCCACAGCATCCACTCAGTCTCTGTAAGCACAACCCCAGCACTCTGCTCCTCTAGGAAGACAGCAATGTCATCCAGAACAGCACAAAACAACTGGAACATTTAAGGACCATTTTAGACACACTACAACTGATTCATTGGACAATTAAGGCATCTAACTAACGTATACATTGATATCGAGTACATGTACTTATGCAAAATCGCACATCTCACTTGCTCAAGACAGGTCCAAACACTAACAGTGTCACGCATCAGTGACGTCACTTTACTGTTTGGCTAGAGAAGGGCAGTAGGTTGAGAAGCAGTGGACCAATGGAGACTTTTTTTTTTTTTATGTTTTACGATATATAATTATTTTATTTTTTTATTTTTTCCCGAGTATGATATTTATGGCGCTAATTTGACGCCATACCCCTCACCAAATTTTGCATAGGTTCTAGAAGTAAACTCAACTTCTGCAGCAAACTTTTAAAAAAATATTTTCCTGGAACAATTTTGAACATTTCCAAGGACTTTTTTAAAATGTGTAAAAGTGTGTATACCCTTCCAGGAAGTCTCAGAACTCAATTAATTACACCTTACACTGTTTAGTACTCAGTTGGGTACATAACTACAGCTTAGTAAATTCTCTAAACTCTTCAAACGTTGTCCTAACACTCAACCAGTATAGTAAGTGTTCATATGATGAAGTTTTGTGTGAGAAAATGCTTATTTAGCTTTTCTGCAAGAAATCATCATGTCAGTGGTTTGCAACAGTCAGAAATGAAAAGGTTTTACTGATAGAGGAATATTTTCAGAATGAAAGGCTTTGTGGTTTATCGTTAACATTACATACTGATTTTTTTCTCTTATGAACTTCAAGAGAGAGGGGTAAATACCTGGTGAGGTGAATACTATTAGAAAGCCCTCCAGTCTGATATAGTCAGAGGAGAAATTATAAACTTTGCTGCATTACAGCAATGACCTGCTTTTTTTATCTGTAAGCTTTTTTAGAGCGTGAGCTGGCGCATGTCTGAGCTTCTCCTCATGAGCTGATCGAGTGCAGGCCTTTAGTTTTGAATAGCAACTGAAATGAGTGTTCATTGTGTTGCTACATATCATTGGCCAGAAATAAATTAATAAATCATACTGATTTAAATGCTATTCATCCACTTATCACATCCTGTCTCTAAAAAAATGTTTTGTTAGTTTGTTTTATGAGTAGCTAAATGGAGAACAGCACACTCTGCACTTAATAAATGCTAGTGAGGAGGGAAAAAGGTGGTCAATATTTTGTTTTACTCATAATGGCTTTTAAATTTGTGCTACTGTTTTATAAGTGTCTGGTTTATTGCTTATAGATGGTTATGTGCATTGTTATAGCCAAAATACTGAGATAAATGAGATCCAAAATGAGAACATGTGGATCTAAGGAGCTCAATGAACTTGCACAAGCTAACTGCTAATGCAGCAGCTGAAAGTTAAAGGCTGGCGCCAAAACTACTCGGTAATAATTAAGCGCTAATTAAACAGTGACATTTGTTTGTTTTATCATTATTATATTCGGATTTCAGTCTGCAATATATTTTGAACATTGGGAGAAAATTTATTTAATGTTTTATTTTATTCAATTACATTACAGTGTTTTTGCTGGTGAAAATCCGTAATGCATACGGCTAAGGGACCGTCTACGTTACAATTCAGTTTGTGTTAAATACTGACGTTAATCAATGAGAGAAACAGTGCTCAAAAAGGCACAGTAGTAATAAGATCATTTCACTGTATATATGTTACGGCCGGCGGTGTCCGGATGGATAGTAACAGACCCAACGCGAAGCTTCCGTGAACATAAAGGGGATTTATTTAACATGAAACACGAGACATGACCATAACAGAAACCGCGACACCACACTGGCCTACATACAAACGAAGACTAGCAACTAAAAACAGACAAAGACAGGACTATAAATAGGAAACATAATCAGGGAACAATCATGATACATTGGGGACAGGTGCACAGGGGAAGGAACACACATTAGGCTAGGGCGGGGCTAAAACACGCACATGGCCAAAACATAAACATAAACAGACAACATGACAACCCCTACTGAGGGCCCCCTAGTGGTCACCCTCAGCCCTGCTACCCGTAACATCTCCCCCCTCTCAAAGGCGCGGCTCCCGACGCGCCAAACCCTAGCCCCTCCCAAAAAGTCCGGTCCAGCGATGGGTCCTGGGGAGGAGCTAGGAACGTAGAGAGGCCGTTGGGGGGAGCGAGGAGCAGGGCGAGGCACTTGGGGGGGGAGCGAGAAGCAAAAGCAAGGCGAGTGGGGGGAAGCGAGGACCAAGGCGAGGCGAGTGGGGGGAACGAGGATCAAGGCGAGGCGAGTGGGGGGAACGAGGATCAAGGCGAGGCAAGTGGGGGGAACGAGGATCAAGGCGAGGCAAGTGGGGGGAACGAGGATCAAGGCGAGGCAAGTGGGGGGAACGAGGATCAAGGCGAGGCAAGTGGGGGGAACGAGGATCAAGGCGAGGCAAGTGGGGGGAACGAGGATCAAGGCGAGGCAAGTGGGGGGAACGAGGATCAAGGCGAGGCAAGTGGGGGGAACGAGGATCAAGGCGAGGCAAGTGGGGGGAGTGAGAAGCAGGAGCGAGACAAGTGGGGGGAGCAAAGGACCCGACGGCAAGGCCAAAGGGTCCGACGCGACGTCCACAGCCGAGCGGAGGCGCCGAACGAGGTCCACAGCCGAGCCGCAGAGCCGAATGACGTCCACAGCCGAGCAGCAGGACCAAGCAACGTCCACCGCCGAGCAGCAGCTTCGAGCGACGTCCACCGCCGAGCACTCGCACCGAGCGACGTCCACCGCCGAGCACTCGCACCGAGCGACGTCCACCGACGAACGACGGCTCTGGGGCGACGATGTCCGTCTCGCTGAGGTCTGGAACTCCCCAAGGGGCGGGCGGGCGGGAGCAGGGTGCTGCCGAAACTCTCCTCCGCTGGAAACAGGTGGGGCAGCGCCCCCACGGAAGCTACATCATGGGGCGACGCCCCCCACAGGAACATGGGCGGAGCGAGAGTCGGAGCAGTCAAAACAAAAACAAGGTTCAAGGTCCGGGGCCCTGACCGGAACTCTCCTCTGCTGGCGAACATTGGGGCAACGCCCCCCACGGAAGCTACATCGTGGGGCGACGCCCCCACCGGAACCTAAGCAGAGCGAGAGCCGGGAAAAAAAAAAAAAACTCGAAACTCCGGTCCTTGGCCGGAACTCTTTCACTGGATAAAAATGGGGGTACGCCCCTCACGGAAGCTACATCGTGAGGCGACGCCCCCCACGAGAACATGGACGAAACTCTAAAAATGGGGGTACGCCCCTCACGGAAGCTACATCGTGAGGCGACGCCCCCCACGGAACATGGACGAAACAAAAAAATTCTTCCAAAAATGTAAATTTTCTGCCGACACCCTCCTCCTGTCCCTAACCGCGGGCGGAGAGAGGGGCGGAATCAACAAAAAAAACCCCGAAAAACCCCACTCCGAACCGGAGCGCAAAACGAAAAACCAAGCAAAACAATAAAAACCCGGAAACGAAAAAACTAACCTTCTCGCTGAAGCTTCGCGCTGGATCTGTTCGGTTTGGGCTAGTCTTTCTGTTACGGCCGGCGGTGTCCGGCTGGATAGTAACAGACCCAACGCGAAGCTTCCGTGAACATAAAGGGGATTTATTTAACATGAAACACGAGACATGACCATAACAGAAACCGC
The DNA here is from genome assembly GCA_033459395.1 of Hemibagrus guttatus. Classification (NCBI taxonomy): domain Eukaryota; kingdom Metazoa; phylum Chordata; class Actinopteri; order Siluriformes; family Bagridae; genus Hemibagrus; species Hemibagrus guttatus. The sequence continues at coordinate 5,184,618 of JAUCMX010000008.1, read as the reverse complement.
GACACCACACTGGCCTACATACAAACGAAGACTAGCAACTAAAACAGACAAAGACAGGACTATAAATAGGAAACATAATCAGGGAACAATCATGATACATTGGGGACAGGTGCACAGGGGAAGGAACACACATTAGGCTAGGGCGGGGCTAAAACACGCACATGGCCAAAACATAAACATAAACAGACAACATGACAACCCCTACTGAGGGCCCCCTAGTGGTCACCCTCAGCCCTGCTACCCGTAACAATATACATGGATGCCTGCTAATTCATGATAAATTCCTAATAAATACGCGCTAATTTGTTTTTTGAGTACTATTTATCACATTGACTAACTTCAGTATTTAACATTTAAATGAAATGCAATTTGTAGACAGCCTCTTAGATCTTGTCTGTGTTACGGATTTTCAACAGCAAAGAAATACTGTAAATTAATTGAATTTGGGTTTTTGGGAATTATAGGAAATTGCATTTAGAAATAATGTAAACAAACCAAAGGATCACCGTGGATGGGTTTTAATAGACGGAACTTGTGATTTTAGTGCAATCTCAGAAAATAATAAATACAAATGTTTACATCTCTAACCTTTTTAGCTTGGCTGCACCTAAAGTTTAAAGAATTGTTACTCGCTTCTAAACAATTTGAGCAATATTATGCAACAGTATTTTAACCCATTTGAATATTGTTTAATAATATTGTTCCTGAAAACTAGGAAAATCCTTTACTTTCTCTATCATTGCTACTTATGTGAATCCTTCTGAACCAATGGCAGTATTTTTTTTAGACGTCTCTAATGCACAGAATATGCAGGTACGGTTCTTAGCTACGTGATTTTGTGTGTGTGGCGTCCCACTGAAGGTGTATCCCTGCTTTGTATCTACCTCTATGATGAATGGTCTGATGGATTGGGGTCCATATTGTTCCAGGTGGTGGAGGAAGAGGAGTTCCCAGTGCTATATATCAACTTTAAGCCCTACTTAAGGGAAAAATAGTATGGCATGATAGAAAAAGGATGCCTAGACATCAGCTGGGTGGTTCTCTCACTCCGGTACTACCTATTGGGATGGGTCTTTATCCTTTGATTGGGCCTTGTCTTCTACTCCAGTGGTTCCATTGCATAGAGGATGCCAGTGTGTAGATCACTAACTATTCTTTGTTTCTGTAGCCTTTAAGCATGTGGTAGTGCCCATGCCAGGAGCATTTATCACTCTGGTGAAGATTCTCTATTTCAAGGAGGTAGTCAGAGACAGGCCTGTCTGGGTGGTGGGGTTGGAAGGCAGTGGAGGCATGGTCATGTCACACTGACTGTGAGTAGGAGGAGGAATTGCAGAAAACAAGCAGGTAATGATGGAGTGTATACACATATGTCACATTAACTGTGATACATTTCTCACCGTGATCATTACTGTAACAAGACGGACGACGCTGGGCCTCATTTATCAATCTATAAGTAACTTACAAAAGTTTCAGAAAGGCTTGTTTTCTTTGTATCTACTTGTTAATTAAAGTGCCTATAAAATACCTGACAGTCGTGACACCCGCAAAACTCTGTAAAAGTTGAAGTGCACAGACAAAAGAGGAAATTATTTTGAATAGAAATGAAAAATAAGAGACTGATAGAAGTGGAAGCTATTTTGACCGTTTCACCTTTATGCTAATAAAATGTATAATGTAATGTACATAACGTAAATAATAACATGCAAACACCAAAACTTTCTTCCACTCAGGCATTTGTTTATAGCTTACGTCTATGTGCAGATAGACCAGCCCATCCTTCACTTATACAGCAGTGTTTCTTTTGTCATAAATAAACTAACCATTTAGTTGTTGTAATTTGTCTTGAATAAATCATGCTTTTAATTAGCCTTATCAACTTTGTTAAATTAATGAAATGTGTTAATTTGCACTTTCTTGTACAGAAAAGTGTTTTAAAGCTTTCTGAATACTTGGGTTACATACTGTATACAATTTGGTACAAGTTTCAGGTCATAACCACCTCTGTTTTACTCAAACTTCAATCTTTAGTCTTTAGTTATTTCTGAATTTAATACAGAAATCTGAAATTTCCATATTAAATCCTAACTACATTTGTTTAACTCAACCCTGAATATGGCTCTATAGAACTACAGACTTCTGCCTATTTCTGTTACAACAATAAATTACACAGCGGTTACTTAGAATGAATAAATAAATCTGGTAAATGCATCACATGAGCTCAGAGTATACTTCCATGTTAATGAGCCTGGCCTTTCTTTAGTCTGTATTCTTCATATTCTTTTGGCAGCATCTCTGCGGAATAAAAGCAAACCGTAAATAATATAAGATGCTTCCCAGCTGTCTGTAACTTCCATTTATCCTCCCTGTATTTTAGCTATTTTGCCAGGTCAGTAGTGTGTGTTGGGTGTCTTTGAGAAGCAAAGTCAAATTTGACTTACTCAAAGTAAAAACAAGACTCATCATCAAACTATTCTGGTCTCACCTTGAGTTGTTTTCAGACTCCCCTGGGCCATTAATTTGCTCTTCATTATCTGCTTTTTCTTTCACCCTCTTTCCCCTGACCAACTAATCTGCACTTGAGCAATCCCCCTTTCTGCCACTGTGATACAGGAAAGAGCTTCATAGCTATCACTCATGCTCCTGCTCCCCCACACCAGCTTCCTATTAAAAATAACCTGCCCTGGAAGCTTCCGGAAAGGACACTAAACCATCAAAAAAATCTTTTATCTCACCATAACCAGTGCCGCACCCACTGCATACACACACACACACACAAACCCCTCCATTAGGCCTGTTTTAGAGCATGCTGTGCCACCATCACCATAACTAAGGCTGTTAGCATCTGTTTTTCTCCAAGCAAAGTCAAAAGGTGCAGGGCTTTGAGGAGCTACCTCTGCTCCCACAAGCATTCCCTTGCTTACCCTTTGCTCCCTTCCCATTACTTTGCATACCCATAAATGTCACCTTACACCAGCAAGCTGTTACCAACCTACCACCATGCCAGAACAGCTTGCCTCAAAGGAATCCAGTGGATCCTGTATTTTTCAATGATGGCTCTTAAAAGGCATTACATGCCTGAGGCACCTATGGCTTGGGCAACAGAAGATGACGTGATATAATGGCATTGAAAACAAGGACTGTGGCTCAAAGTCAAACAGAGTGGGCTGAGGTTTTGTGGGGAGTGGAGGACTGGGAAAAAGAAAAGAAAGGAAAAAGACTTGAAATTGACAGAAAAGGGCTATTATTTATAAAATACTATGCATTTATGTTAATAAGATGGATTGTAACAGCTTTACTTAGTTTAGATCTAAAAAAAAAAATCCAAAACAAGCCAAAATTTTAAAGAAAAATCTGCTTTCCACAAATTGATGCAATTTTTTTTTTTTTTTGAGACAATTACAATTTACTCCAGAAGCAAAAGAAATCTAATGCTGTGGTCAGCTGAAGCTTGTAACTTGAAATTTTAACCTGTGACAAGAAATAAAAACAAAGAAAAAGCAACTAAATTCAGAATTCCTACTTAAAATGTTGGGAAGGTTTCTTCATCCCTTGGGCTGCTTACAGTATCCACTACAAGCAAAACAGCACATATTACATTTAAGCGTTGTACTATATATACACCACAGGCAATCACCATTACTGTTGGCAGCTGATGGTTTTTAAAACAAGGTGAGCTTTAGTGTCCTACTATTGAAGTGTATATATCTGTGTGCATTTTCTTCAGTCTTTCCTCATGAAAGTGAATCACATAAGCTAACACAGAATTAATAAACAGTGCAAGAAAAGGCGGAAGTTAATTCAATTTATTTCTATGGCAGTAAAAATATTTAACAGCATCTAGGGCAAAATCTAGAGAATTAAGAGTGAATTAAGTGAGGTCAAAAAGAAAGTAGTGTGACGTAAAATGAAGAGAAAAATACCAAACACGTTTCACAGGGAAACTTCTGTTTTTGAAATGTTTTAAGTTGAATTTAGTGTTGCACAACGGAACAGATTTATAAGTCAGTGTTCCTCCTGCTGTGCACGAAAACAAATTTCTATTTATTTTTTAAATGTGCCTATAAATAACTTCCGGATCAATCTGTTGAAATCCAGCTTCATGAAGGCCCATTGTACTTTAATCTGCTATTAAAGGTCATGCTGCATTATATTTTCACATTGTGTTGGAGATTTTCACGCTGGCAGCGCTGTCCACCTAAAAGGTTTTGTTATATGAATGAACAGCAATGAGATTTGACTAATTCATGTATTTAAATAATTAATTTTACCAGAAATCATGACTAATATTGAAACATTTCAATGCCATTGTGGTGAATATGAGTTCTTTATTTGTATTAAATAGATTCAAACTTGATAGATGGACTGGTGTTTTGTTTCCTTTTTTTTTTTTTTAGGTATTTAGTTTGCAGCTTCATATTTTATCTGTGCATCAGGATCCCACAGGATGAAAACAAAGGTGGCTGGTCACTAAAAAAATTATATTCGATACAAAAAATGTGATGCCATCCATCCATTTTCTGGAATGTTTATCTTACACAGGGTCATGGGGAGCCTGAAGCCTATCCCAGGGGAACCAGGGCACAAGGCGAGGGACACCCTGGACAAACATAACCTACTTTGTCATATAAATAAGCAAATTATACACTTTTTTTTTTTAAACACTGTCCAGTCCATTTCAGGACACTACCACACTACAGACTATTTTGAGATGCCAGTCAGCCTAACTATAAATGTTTTTGGACTTTGAGGAGAAAACCCCCAAAACACAGGACGAACTCAATAAACACTGGGCAGAAGTAGGACTCAAACCCCCAACCCTGGAGGGACAAGGCAAACGTACTAACCATTAAGTCATCATGCACACCAAATGTGGTGTACATTTATAAAATAAAGTTTTGTCACAAACCATTAAGGAAACACAAAGTGCATCATTAGCAATGTAAAAAATGGCAGGGAATGTCAGCATTGTTAATAATGGAGAGGACAAACAAACTGTTAAAATACAGAAGGCGTGGAGACAGAGGATCACAGTCAGTGAGTTTATTAGATGCAAGCAGGAGAATGTTAATGCAGGTGATGAAGGATGCAGAGATATATGACGTATGGAGAAAGAAGAATGTTACTGTCCATTATAACTTGCCGGTGAGGAATGGTTTGAGATCGCAGGAGTAGATGCGGAGCTGGTGACAGTAGACAATCACACACACGAAGGAGAGACACGAGGTAACGGGGGGAACACTAGAGAAAGACAGGTAGCGGAGAGAGTCCTTGAGGTAAGCTTTCGGGAAGAGTCCTTAGTTGTGAACGAGACCGGATGGTGAGTGGTGTGTGTGAGTGTCTTTTATGTGAGAGGTGATTGCAGCGGTGATTGAGTGCAAGTGTGCGTGATTAGTATTCGGGAGAGGGAGTGCGCTGTGATTGGTTTGTGTTGGAGCCTGGCATGTCTGTGACAGTAACCCCCTCCCCACAGCCCGCTCCTGAGGGCCGCGGACCCCGACGCTGTGGTGGTCTTCCCCTTAGGTAGATTCCAGTAGGTTTGGATTGAGTATGTCATTGCGTGGTACCCATGAGCATTCCTGAGGACCATAGCCTTCCCAGTCTACCAGGTACTCGAGCTGACCACCACGGCGCCGGGAGTCCAGAATCTCTCTCACTCCGTAGGCAGCTCCGTCGTCCAGTAGGAGTTTGAGGGGGGTTTGGCTGCGTCACTGCCAGGTTCTGTGGAGGGACAAACAGAGGGATGGTGAGGCTTAAGAAGGGACACGTGGAATGTAGGGTGAATGCGATACTCAGGTGGGAGTTGGAGTTTGTAGGTGACTGGGTTGATCTGCTTAAGGATGGTGAATGGGCCAATGAACCTGGGACCCAGCTTACGGCATGGTTGGCATAGACGGATGTCCCTGGTAGACAGCCAGACCTTCTGCCCAGGTTGATAGACGGGTGGTCCATCTACGCCGACGCAGGGCACGTTGTAGCTGGTGATGCGCTGAGTCCCAGACCCTCTCGCTCTTTCGGAACCAGTAGTCAACCGCTGGTACGTTCGATGGTTCCCCTGACCAGGGGAACAGTGGGAGTTGGTAGCCGAGTACGCACTGGAAAGGTGTCAGGCCGGTGGATGGTTGACGTAGGGAGTTTTGTGCATACTCGGCCCAACCCAGGTACTGGCTCCAAGAGTCCTGGTGGCTGTGACACAAGGTACAGAGGTAGCGACCGATCTCCTGGATCTTCCTCTCCGTCTGCCCGTTAGTCTGAGGATGGTATCCCGACGACAGGCTGACGGCCACACCTAGGCGTGAGAAGAAAGCTTTCCAAACTCTTGAGATGAACTGAGGACCTCGGTCAGAGATGATGTCCTCAGGGATGCCGAAGTAGCAGAAGATGTGGTTGAACATCAGCTCAGCAGTCTCCATAGCCGTGGGTAATCCCTTCAAAGGAATCAGACGGCAAGATTTAGAGAGCCTGTCTACTACCACAAATATGCATGTATATTACTTGGAAACAGGAAGATCCGTAATGAAATCCACCCCTAGGTGTGACCATGGACGGTTGGGAACGGGCAGAGGAAGGAGTTTTCCAGATGGTAGGTGGCGTGGGCTCTTGGACATGGCGCAATCCCTACATCCCTGCACATACCTTCTGACATCCGATGCCATATTGGGCCACCAGAAACAATCTTTTAGCAACGAGAGGGTTTCGTTGACCCCCGGGTGGCCAGTGCCAAGTTATGTATGGGCGAAGTGAATGAGTGGGGTGTGCCGTGCTCTGGTGATGTATTGCAAGCCTGGCGGGCAACCCGACGGAGTGTTGGTGGAGGCATTGGTAGGTGAAAGGGTCTCCTCAAACCAGGTAATGGGGCTGACAATTACCCTTTCTGGGAGGATAGTCTTGGGCACCTCTGGGTTCTCCTCCGGAGTGAAAAGTCGGGAGAGGGCATCCGCCTTAGTGTTTTAGGATCCAGGTCTGTAGGAGATGGTAAAATCGAAGCGGGTGAAGAAAAGGGCCCAGCGTGCTTGTCGTGGGTTGAGTCTCTTGGCGGCTCGAAGGTATTCTAGGTTCTTGTGATCTGTGAGCACCAAGAACGGTTGTCTGGCTCCCTCCAGCCAATGCCTCCACTCCTCGAGGGCCAGTTTTACCGCCAACAGTTCTCAGTTGCCGATGTTGTAGTTCACCTCAGCTGGATTGAGCTTGCGGGAGAAGAAGGATGGAGGTGGCTCGTGTTCCCCTGCTGCTGGGATAGGACCGCTCCTACTCCGGTCGTGGAGGCATCCACTTCCACTATGAAGGGCCTGACGGGATCAGGGTGGACCAGGAGAGGAGCGGTGGTGAAGGCTTCTTTTAAGGTATTGAACGCTTCTTCTGCAGACAAGGTCCAGGGCAGAGACTTGGGTATATTTCTTAGGAGACTGGTGAGAGGATTGTCGATAGCACTGTAGTTTCGGATGAATCGTCTGTAGAAGTTAGCGAAGCCGAGGAAACGTTGGAGTTCCTTCACGGTAGTGGGTGTTGGCCAGTCCCTGATGGCTGCCACCTTCCCCTCATCCATCCGGATGCCACTGCTATTGATGTTGTAACCAAGGAACTGCACTGAGGGTTGATGGAAGGAGCACTTCTCGGCCTTGAGGAATAGCTGGAACTCCCTCAGGCGCTTCAGGACCTCCGCAACGTGGTGGCGATGTCCGGCCAGGTTCCAGGAGTAGATCAGGATATCATCAATGTAGACCAGGACAAACCTGTAGAGAAACTCCCAGAGCACCTCGTATGAAGTCCTGGAATATGGAGGGGGCGTTGACGAGGCCATAGGGCATGACCAGGTATTCGTAGTGGCCTGTGGGCATGACAAAGGCGGTCTTCCACTCGTCCCCCTCGCATATTCGGATGAGGTTGTACGCGCTGCAGAGGTCCAACTTGGTGAAAACAGTGGCACCACGGAGGTGTTCCAGGGCCGCTGGGACAAGAAGAAGTGGGTACCTGAACTTAACGGTTATCTGGTTGAGAGCTCTGTAGTCGATACACGGCCGTAGGCCTCCGTCTTTTTTTGCCACTAAGAAGAAGCTGGATGCAGCAGGGTAAGTTGATGGGCAGATGTAGCATTGAGCCAGGGCCTCCTCGATGTACTCTTCCATGGCCTTCTCCTCCGGGATGGACATGGGATAAATCTTTCCCCTGGGCACTGGTTCACCCGGAAGCAGATCAATGGCGCAGTCTCATGGCCGGTGTGGAGGCAGCTTTGAGGCTCTCTTTGGGTAGAAGACGTCGCTGAAGGGGGCGTAACAGGCAGGGATATCCACGGATCGGTAATGGGCTTTCGATGGAAGTAGCCTGGACAGGAAGATGATTCGGATTTGGAGACCGTGGAACAGGGAGTTCGGGAAAACAATCCGGAAAACAGGTGTCGCCCCACTTCAGGACTTCGCTGGTCTTCCAGGAGAGGATGGGATCATGCTGCTCCAACCACGGATGCCCTTAAATCATGTCAGCGGTAGATTCCTCCAGAACCAATAATGCGATCTCCTCCACATGAAGCACACCAATTTGGAGTAGTAATGGGCCGACACACCGGCTTACTTGTCGTCGGCTTACGGGTCTTTTGGTTATGGATTGGATCTGGTACGCGTTCGACGTGGCCGTGGTCCTGAGCCTGAGCTGACGGCAGAGGGCGCCGGAGATGAAGTTGCCCGCTGACCCAGAATTGAGGAGGGTGACAACTGTAATGGAGACATGAGCAGCAGTAAGCATTCCAATCGTGGTGAGTGGTTTCATCTTAGGGATAGGAGGAAAGATGGTACTCACCATGGGATGAGGAGGACGAATGGGGCATGCGGAGATTGCATGCCCCGGAGCCCCACAGTACAAGCATAGGTTCTGGGTCATCTCTGCCGTTCAGCGGGAGTCAGATGGGATGACCCCACATGCATGGGTTCAGGGGCTGGTTCTGGAGGGCTGGCCGGCCGAGGGTGGTGGTGAGCGACGTCTGGCCCTGGTGCTCTTTGAGACACGACTGCATACGGGTGGCGAAACAGATGGAGAGTTGGATAAACCTTTCTAGCCTGATGGAGTCCTCGTATGCAGTGATATGCAACCTCACTAGTGGATCCAGTCCCTGACGATAAGAGGTGAGCAGTGCTTGTTTGTTCCAGCCACTCTTTGCGGCCAGTGTTCTAAATTGGAGAGCATACTCGTTAACGGACATTTTGCCTTGCTTTAAATTATAAAGTTCCTCACCGATCGAAGAGTCCCAGGAGGGTTTCCCAAACACCTCTTTGAAATGGTCGACGAAACTGGAGTAGGACTGGGCAGCTGGGTGATTCTGGGACCAGAGGGACTCGGCCCATAGAAGTGCCTTGCCACTCAGTTGAGTGATTACAAACGTCACTTTAGATCGCTCGGTGGGGTACATGTGCAGTTGCATCTCCTGGACCAGTGAGCATTGCAGGAGGAAACCGTTGCAATCCTCCGCCAAACCCGAGTAGGGCGCCGGTTGGCCATGGGACTGGCGCACAGCAGCATAGAAGGAGTGGTGATGGTGTTTACGGAAGTACTGGAAGGTGGTGCTGGCGCGGGTGCTGGGTGCACGGTGAGTACTTGATGTAAGGCAGCGACCAGGTCTTGGAGTGGGTCGGATTGACTCGTGCTTGCATCCATGCTGTTTGGTCCGGTCTTCTGTTACAGTACAGTAGGCGCGGAGACAGAGGATCACAGTCAGTGAGTTTATTAGATGCAAGCAGGAGAATGTTAATGCAGGTGATGAAGGATGCAGAGATATATGACGTATGGAGAAAGGAGAATGTTACTGTCCATTATAACTTGCCGGTGAGGAATGGTTTGAGATCGCAGGAGTAGATGCGGAGCTGGAGACAGTAGACAATCACACACACGAAGGAGAGACACGAGGTAACGGGGGAACACTAGAGAAAGACAGGTAGCGGAGAAAGTCCTTGAGGTAAGCTTTCGGGAAGAGTCCTTAGTTGTGAACGAGACCGGATGGTGAGTGGTGTGTGTGAGTGTCTTTTATGTGAGAGGTGATTGCAGCGGTGATTGAGTGCAGGTGTGCGTGATTAGTATTCGGGAGAGGGAGTGCGCTGTGATTGGTTTGTGTTGGAGCCTGGCGTGTCTGTGACACAAACGTGTTAATTTTTATTAAGATTTTATATTTTTATTCATTTTTTCCCCAAATCTTTTGTTTTGTTTTCTCTATTCTAAGATACTTGTAACACAAAATAGCATTTATATGCAACGCATCCTCCTACAACTAATCATCAGTCCCACAGTCATGTATTATGTATTGTGTTATTCAATATAAACTCTAGAAACAGTTGTGTTATAATCTCTGAATATTAGCCATTTCAACAAGCATGCCACAGTCACTGATATCCCAATTTTGCCTTTTCTGATGTTTGATGTGAACAGTAACTGAAGCTCCTGATCTGTATCTGCATGATTGTATGCATCCTGCTGTGCTTCGCATGATTGGCCGATTGGATAATTTTATAAATGTGCAGGTGGACAGGTTAAGCTGATACTTTTACGGCTTAACTGAAGCATTCTTTGTTGAACTAATGAATGTGTGTGAGGAATGTAGACCTGTTATTTTTGTTTTACCAAAAGTAAATGTCAAGCTGCTGGAAAAAAAAAATAAAAAATCCTATCCATGCATGTCCATGGGACACCAATGAGCTTATATTTTTACTCGCACCCAGTTCCCAATATGCCACAACTTACCAAACACCAATTAGAAGCCTATTATTGTCACAAAAGATTCTTTCTTTTCATATTCCTACTTTGGAGGTTGTAGTCAGAGCAGAGGGTCAACCATGATACAGCACCCCTGGAGCAGAGAGGGTTAAGGGGCCCAACAGTGGCAGGTTGGCAGTGCTGGGGCTTGGACCCTAATTTTCTGATCACCAACCTAGAGCCTTAACCACTTGAGCCACCACTGCCTCACCTGAGCCACCACTGAAGCACTTTAGGCTTTATAAATTGAAATGAGCATTTGTTTTTGAAAGTTGAAAACTATACAAAAATTACACAGATCCCTTTTAATGCCATAACCTAATAACTTGTAATAATGATTTTTCACCATATTTTCTCCATATGTCACCATAAATGTTCATATTTGTTATTAAACACCAGGGTATGTGTGAAAACAGTGTGTGTAAATGACCCTAAACCACTATGTGGCCTTCAGACATGGCAAAATTCAAAATGTTTGCTATCTTAAGAAATGAAGTAGACAAAGACTGCGTTTCACACAAGGTCCAGAATGATCCTGTGTGTCTGTGCTGAAGAGAAACCAGCTACTAGATTGACAGAGAGAGCTGGCTGGAGAGTGCATGAGCACTACGCTTATATTAATTATAAAGTTCTCCTAAGAGATAAAGGCTGGAAGCATTCTTTCTGAGCAAGGTCACAGTTCACTCGCATGCCTCAGGATCTTTCCGAGCCTGTTACTGGACGACAAGCAGCCCAATCCCAACATTCATACATCCAACTGATTAGCCACTCTACAAATGTCCTTCATTAGAGTGTCAAACAGTGCAATGTTCAGTGCCTTTATTGAACACGCATTGGGAAAAAAACAGTCCTCTAGTTACTCTGCAGCTCCATTTGAGTATAAGAGCATTTCGGTCCTTTGGAACACACACTTCCTGCACACTGCTCGCCATCAGAGAGAAGACTTTTGGTTAAATAAATATATAGAGGGGCTCAAAAAAAATGTATATACACTTCAACAGTTGTTATCTATGCCCTTTTTTTAAAACTCAAATTAAATTATGGCAGCATTGTGTAGTATTATGTTTCCTCTAAAGATGTCAGTAGTCGCATTATTGTTGATGCTAACATTAAATAAACACTAAATCACGCCAAAATTATATCTGTTTTCCTTTAAAAAAAATTTTTATTGTTATATATTTTTACTTATTTCAGTTGCATTATATTCTCTAATATTTACTTACACTGCATAATTTTTTAATAATAATAATAATAAGCTTTCTCTTCTCTCTCCTTAATTACACCGACCCCCCTAAGGAGTCACTTAATTACATGGACACTCCCACTTTTTTTGTTAACGAATCAATATTGTTTTTATATATTTGGCCTCATGTGATTGGCCCATTCTCAACAAGTTTCATTACCGCTTAGCAGATTGTCAGTTAACAGACAGGTACTGATTAATGTGGAAGCAAGCGAAGTATCTTGAGATGAAAGACAATTTGGTTATATCTTTACAAAAATACCCTTTCACAAGGTGTTCGGATGAAGAAAAGAAAAGAATCAAGGAGCTTGGATCAGATCGACCCAATTTGCAAATTCAGCAGCAGTCAAGTGATTAGGCAACTTTCCAGTGTGTGTGTTTAATGATTACCTTCATTACTGATAATAAACCCACATTGAACTCAAATTCACTGCTTCATAGTAGATTTATTGCATGCTTTAACAGTTGACCTTTTCAATATTTTATCTTATTTTATCTATTTACAGTCCTGCATTACTAACAGTTTGATTTGAAGTTCCTACTCCTTCCTACTCTTTACTCTTCTGCAGATAGTTTAATTTCAAATATATTAAAAAGCAATGTGCATCAAGGATGAAAACTATCAATGTGTTTCCTTTTGCTTCTTATTTGAATTTAGAAGTAGAGACTGTGACTTCTAATAGATAATTAAAGATAAATTAATAAGCTTTATTTTTTTTAAAAACAATTACCGTCCTTCCCAAACTTTTTTAATTAAAATAGCTTTTTATTTTTTTCTCTTATTCGTAAAGCAGAAATTATGATTGTCTTTTTTAGGCCTTGAAATTTGTTTAGCCAAGGATCTTGGCTTTATTGCAATATTTCCCTCTGTCTTTCGGTGAAGAGTGTTTCGACGACTTGCTTTCACCATGTGTGACTCTTTTGAGAGCATTCTTTACTTGCTAATGAGAAAGTCTCCCATTCATTACAACACAGCTTTCATTAGTTAAATGCCTGCTCCTTGGGGACATAAGATTTTAATTACCATCAGGCAGTTCGTATTTCCGATTGCTTTGAGAAACATGCCTGGAATATTCACCCCTTGTTTTATCTTGTAAAGTTTTCATTTACAGGCAGGTCTCAAGGCTGTACTGAGGTATATATATATATATATATATATATATATATATATATATATATATATATATATATATATATATATATATATATATATATATATATACACACAGCACATGATTCTCAGACAACCGCTGAGATTGGGAAGTTCATAGCTGCAGATGATGGACGACTTATGATATGATTCAAAAATATGTTAAAAGATAGAGCTGTCTGACTTGAGTCACAAAAGCTAGGTCACAAAACAGTCTATTGAGTTTACACAAAATCTAATGTTAGAGTTGAATGGCTAGACTGGTTTGATCTGACAGCAACTCAAATAATTGCCCTTTACAACCATGATGAGCAAAAAGGCATCTCAGAACATTTTCAGCAGTTGGGATACACCAGCAGAAGATTACATTGAGATCCACTCCTGAAAGCCAAGAATAGGAATCTGAGGCTACAGTAGACATCAAAATTGGACTGCTCAAGCAAATCATTGCCTGGGCTTTTTCTAAACTTCCTCAGACACCAAACCTTGAGGCAGATAGGCTACAAACCAAAGCCTATTGTGTACATTCATTGTGCAAAAGTTATTTGCACAATGGTCATTTACAGACTGCAGACTGGTCGGTGCTATAGCTATTGTATTGTCTGTCTGTATGGCACACTACGCACTTTATCTGGCTAGGACAACTCACTTTTCAATACTTAACGCTGTCTCATTTTATCAGTGGCGGACCGTCAGGGCCTGCAAGGCCTTCTCTGCTGGCCTAAAAAAATATCTGAATCACAAACTGATGTTAATTATATTTTGTCCATGAATACTTATTAAATAATTCCAAATGGTCTGTCAGCTTCCTTTCATAGCTTTTCCGATGGTTGTGCTACTTCCAGACATGTATTTTCATATTAAAGCATTTAACCAATCACATTTCAGCCATCATTTGTTGCCAGGCAGGGTCAAAGTCAAAGAAGTCTGCCCGGAGGCCTTCACAATCCATTCTGCAGACCCTCTAACACAAAATAAATGTCGATGAAACTTTTGCTTCAACCAATCAGATTTTGAGTTGGTTTCACTAGGGCCCTCTAGCAGGCGTATGGCAACGTCACCGCATTCAGACCCGTTGATTGGATAGGATCGTGATGGAACTGAAGCGCACGGATAATCTGTACAACAGAGTAATTGAACTGTTTTTGAGGAAAGAGAGGAGGATGGATTTTGTTTACAAATAATACGAATTTTTGGTGAGTAAAACGTTGCGATTTTCCTAAATAATATTGCAAGTTTATGAGATTATTATTGATGGTTTTTATGTGTGTCGCGGCTGTAGCTGCAGTAGGAGGAGACTTGTTCACCCCTGGTTTGTCTATTCAATAAAGGCAATTATTGTGGCTACAGGAGTTATCTATCTGCGATGCAACGGCTCTTTAGACTGTATTTCTGCATATTAAGATGGTTTTTATAACCATAAATTGGTTTTTGAGGGGCGGGTTGATTCAGATGGAGCACTACTGAAGGCCTAGGTGTGAAATGCACGGTCCGCCACTGCATTTTATGTAGCTCTGTGTTGTTTCATGTAGCACCACGGTCCTGGAGAAACGTTGTTTCATTTCACTATGTACTGCGTCAGCTATATATGGTTGAAATGACGATACTTGATATTTTGGAAGTGAAAATGCCTTGTGACAGAACGTCTTGAAAACATCTGACAAACTACAGTGACAGAAAATCTGTGGTCACCCCAAATCAGAACACTTATATGTGTAATGTTTATATTACATACATGATACACTTATGTGCATTCTGTAGTAGATACTTATTTCCTCCATGTACTGTATTTCTTATTTATTTATTCCTATGTGCCTTGTGTGTCTGTAATTAAGAATCGTACTGCTTATCTGTATACACTGTATAACTCTGCATACATGACAAATTAAGAACATGACTCGACTTGGAAGAAACCCCATATGCACAGTCCAAAGAATAATGGAGCTTAATATATTCTGAACAGAGGCGCGCACCAAGACCTAACAATGTCCCTAACGATTTAGTACTGTTATTCTCTCCCGGACAGGCATTACAAAATAATTGTGAATTATTACACCCTAACAATCTAAATCTAAATAAATATTATTATAATTTAATTATTTAATTTAATAATAATTATTATTATTATTATAATTTTAAAAAATATCACTTGTCATGCACCTTTATTTATTTATTTATTTGCTTATAGTTTTCAAGCTTTACACATTCCGTAAGTAGGCACAAATGATTGACAGCTATGCATGGCCTTCACACAGGGGCATTTCTGTTGATGTGACATACATCATTTTAGCCGTCTAGACCCATGTGACCCATCAAGTATGATCAATGCCCTGCTAGGAGTGGCTTCTAGTAAATAACTGAAATATGATTTATGATTTATTTTTTTGTATTCTGTGTTGGATAAAAGAGGTGACTATCACATCAGCTGCGTAAGTTCATGTTTAATTTTACTTCTCAGTTATTTCCTGTTTTATTTTAAAAGTACTCACCTCTGTTCTTGTTTCAGGCAGCTTCACTTCCTGCCCTCCTGTTTCCTTTCTGTGTGAATACTTGCCCCACGTTGATGTGGTTCACCTGTGCCTAATTGTCTCTTTGTGTATTTAAGCCCTGTCCTAGTTGCCAGTTAGCTCCTTAGAGTCTAGCCTTTTTTGTGAACATCTTTAGCTAATTACCTGCCTAGGCTTATTACTTTTTGGACCTTTGTTCAGCCTATGAGATTAGGATGCCTCTGCCTGATCTTTTTAGCCCTTTGTACTTTAGCACCAGCTGTGCAATGAGTCATGCATTTGAATCCACTTACCTTCATCCAGCCGTAACAGTGACATATATGGGCATCAGGAGAACAGCAGCAGTTTGCATTAATGCATCATACAGCCTTCAAATCTGCTCCTTCTCATTCCTTACCCAGCCATAGACATCAAAAAAAACCCCCTTTTTGAGAAGTAGGTAGCACTTTATAGACTTTCCTCATGTCTGTTTAGTTGAGCTATTTACTTCCTATTGTGCGTTGATTCATCAAACAAACAAAGCCTCACTAAAAAGGCTGTCAGAAATATATACATTTATGTCATCCTAACAGGTACATTTAATAAAATGTGGTGTCTTTTGTTTAGAAAAGCATGTGCATGTTTAAATGTTTATCACAGCCAGGCTTTTTGGTCTGTATTAATTTAACTAAATTGCTATAGAGTCATTAAAGCACCCACAATACAGTACATAAATATGTGAAAGGGAAGAGGGATGAAAGGAAGAGAAAAACCAACAAGAATAATTGTTACACTAAAAGGATGTTGGGTTTTGCAGGAATCAAACAACCCGAAACTGAAAAAAAAAATCTTGATAATTTGATGTGCATTATATAGTAATTACCAGACTATTAGAAATTGATATTAGGAAGGTATGAATGAAAACTAGCTTCCTGTGTTTGTAGTACTACTATCTACAGTAGCTGTTGGCTAAAACTGAAGACTGGGCAAATAGAGAACTGGGCAATGACCCTCTTCAGCCTTAGCAGATGGAGGAGAAGCTGGCGCTGCTCACTTTGGCACCAAAAGTGCCAAATCAGAGCAGGAAGCCAAGATGTATACCCTTTGTCTGTTTTCATAAGCAGTCGTCTACCTCCTGTCAAAGTGTGAGACTTTCCATGCATCAGGAAAACATTTCTTAGTTGGTACATATGTTATAATTCAGAAAAAGCTTCTTTTTATGTTATGACTAAAATTGAAAATGAATGAAACTCAAGGACAGTTGTATTAATTGTATTAATAGGGGATTTAGCAAGATTATAAAATCCACTCTTTATACAGTAAATGTTTGCTTGGACCTAATTCAAAATAAAACTTGCATTTGTTGTTCATTATGTTTATTTATGGTATTAATCAAATGTAATAGTAATGCGTAGTAATACCCCTGAAACCCTGTTACGTCCATCATCCTAAACTAAAAGAAACAAAAACAAGTAGCAAAGAATTAGACAAAAGGCAAGACAAGGCAAAGCTATGAGAACTAAACATAAATGCAAGTAACTCCACCAAATAAGGAGATTAAAGAACTATATAAAGCATAAATAATAGTTGGATCACTAAACAAGCATGTAATATTGCTGTCTGCTTGGAGAAAGTGGCTTTTCAGAATTTCCTGTCAATTATCTTGAGGCAAAGGGAAAAATTGTGTACATTGTGTACCCAAATAATTCATTGAAGATTACTTTGGCAGCTATTTATACTTTTTTCCATAACTATGTGATAATGTAATATATTGTGTGATAATTGTGTAATGATTTTTTTTATTCTTACATTTTCTATTTAATCCAATCGGTTGTTTAAATTTTTTACTTCCCCAGGTACACCCCATATGCATCGAGGGTTGTGTTAACTATCACATGCATGCTTTTCTTCATTATATCATTGGGTATAAGCACATGATGAGGAAGTCTCACCTAGACTAGCCTAATTTTTGTTTTTGCTAAATGGTGAAACCCGGAAAAATTAAGAACTAATTATTTTGAGAATTTTGTTCGTAGCAATCTTCCAGCTGAAATTACAAAACAGTTCACTTAAAAATATGACATGAGGCAGTCAGACAGTGAATAACCGGTATTCTTGTCTTAATGTGCTTCTCATGTTAATAATAAAATAAGTATCGTAGCTTACATGCACTTTAAAATGCAGCTGCAGGTTGCTCAATCATGGTGTCTTTCTAGATTATGATTTTAGATAAAGTTCCAAGCATGTGTTTCTTTGTGATTTCAGTGGGTTTCTATGGACTTTATGCTCTTCTTGTGCACCAGTTGGGAAAAAACGCTTTGACATGAGGGAAGGTGACATTTTTGCTAGCCTGATTTGACTAGTTAGTGAGACTGCATATATGGTTGTCTGAATCTATGCATATTTTCGGACACTGTTACACAAACAATGTTGATGGTGTGAAAATCAGCCAGTATTTACATGCTGTTGGCAAAAAAAGATTAATCACCTTAAACACCCAGGTTTTTACTGTCCCTGTTTTGTAAAACGAGTAATTCGTAACCATAAAACTATAACCAAATCGAAGCACTTTGAGAATTAGGAAGAGTCCTTTAAGAGCCTGCATTAGAACACATTTCACTAAAACAGAGAATGCAGTATGCTCCATTATTATAAGCATCTCCTTATTCTTTACAAGCAGGGGGAAGTCTCACACACCTTCGCACACAGTTTCGCTCAAAGAAGAGGAGATTTACTAAGGCTACACTGTGTGTGCATGAGAGAGAGAGAGAGAGAGAGAGTCAGTAGAGAAGGAAAAAGGAACAGTAACTGCATCCCCCAGAAGGGGCTCAGGTGTGGGCTGCTTCTGCTGCACACACATTTATACACACACATACACACACACCCTTTGCAATATGAGGCTTGTCCCCTTTGTGGGTACTGTCTGATTTTCCTCCATACATTTTGCCTAACTAAGCATAATATCCGTATGTGCATGTGAGTAAGTGAGTGCGCAAGTAAGAAGGAGGATTATTGAAAATGTGAACTTTAAGGTACAAAGGACTTGTGCCTCTAGTGTTTGTTTAATCTGGTTAACCAACATATACATGCACGTTGTATACAGTATGTATAAATACTGACCATAGCCCTTTTTGCCAGCCTTCTTAACCTAGACGCACATTGCATTTACATTTCTGGCATTTGGCAGACACCATTATCTTAAAACTTAAAATATCTCATTTTATACAATTGAGGGTTAAGGGCCTTGCTCAGGGGCTTCAAACTGGTGGTGGGATTCAAACTCACAATCAGTTGTCCAACGCCTTAACCACTAAGATACTGCACCCCTAGCTAGACCAGTCCCTAGACTTGCTTTGGACTTTATTTAAAATCAGAATCTAGAAAGACAACATGATTGAACAACATGTAGCTGCATGGTATGCAGTGCATGTAAGTAATAATACTTATTTTACATCAACATGAGAAGCACAGTAAACACAAGCATACCAGTTATTCACTGTCCCACTGCCTCATGCCATATTTTTAAGTTTTGTAATTTCAGCTGAAAGATTGCTACCAACAAAATGAACAGAGCAAACATGGCTTCAACGTGTGAGCCCGAGTTTCCCCGTTTAGCAAAAACAAAAATTAGGCTAGTCTAGATCAGACTTCCTCATTGTCAGGAGCCACTGGGACAGTTCCACCAGAGAGGGTGCTGGCAGGCAAGTCATCGTAGCCTGCTGTGTTGTTGTGTATTTCCCATATGTTTGTGCCACACCCCTCCTATTTTTCTGCCTTCCCGCCTTGTCACCTGTTCCCCATTTACCCTGATGTTTTGACCTATATATATGAGCCCTTGTGTACCTGTCGGCACACAGGTACACAAGGTAAATCAGTCATTGTTTGTTCAACATCATCTGTTAGAATGTTTGTACGGTTGTTTGTTTGTTTGTTTGTTTATTGTCCAGGCGCCGTCATGTCCTGGTTTTCCATACTCACGTCGTGTTTTTGTTAACCATGTTTAGTTTGCTCAGTGTTTTGTGTTAGTATCGACTCTCCCCATGTTAATAAAGCAGCGCTTGTTTTATTCTGCATATGGGTCTGATCCATGGAAGCCGCAGGCGCTTGCGGCTTCCATGGATATCTGGGTTTCAGTCCCGCTGTAGGTGGGGTGGCCTGGATGTTACACTCATCATGTGCTTATACTCAATGTTATAATGAGGAAACATGCAGTGTGACACTTAACAACCCTCGATGCATCTGGGGTGTACTTGGGGAAGTAAAGAATTTAAACAACTTATTGGATTAAATAGAAAATGTCAAAAAGATTGCAGATTATTTGGGTAGTGAACCACTTGATCAGACTGAATCAGGTGTAGCTTTACTGGAGTAAGAAAAATATCCAACCTAAGACCTAGTAACTAACAATTTTTACAGAGAAAAAGATAAGCTATAGTTTCTTTCTATAGCTCCAAGGCCCAACATGGAAGGGGTGTCTAATAAAGTGGTAATTTATATTTATATATAAATCTGGTGCAATATAATGCAGTCATTGTAGTTGGCACGCTTCATTTTTGTCGACAGTTTCTTAGGTCTTCACGTGATCAAAAGTGGCCAGCCAGTTTAACAATGGTGACACACACCATTAGTATATCTTCATGCATCCATCCTAAATAAAAACATTTGCACATCATGTGCTCCCCTCTGTGAATCACAAACAAATGTACCAAGTTGCAGGGCAATGATAAAGGGAAGAGAAAAGCTAAAAGAAAATTATCCCTGTGATCCTTGTTCCACTTCTGATGTTTCTGGTTGGCCAAGAACATTGTTCAACTGCTTGTCATTCAAATACTTGCTTCAAAAGTGGGTCATTGCTTGTTTTGTTGTTTTTGTTTTTTTTACTGCCACACAAATCCGCAGAAATAAACAGTGCATTTAAACAGCAATGGTGCATAGAAAAACCGTCATGTTCTTTAGAAACAGACTAAAAATCCTACACAAATAATTCTGGGAGTGAGAGAGGTAGAAAGCATGTGAGGATAAAGAAGGTTGAGAATTTCTTATCTTTAAAACAATGGAAAGAGACAATCAGTTTTCTTTTTTTTTAATCTAGGGTGGTTCATGCCATGAGTCTGTCCCCATGTTTAAGCATTTCTAAAGTTTCTAAAGTACACTTTATATTCACAACCTTTTGACTTTCTTCCTGCCCCATCCTGTCCTCCCAAGGCAATTGAACTCCAGAAGGTTGAACTGTTTGTTGGTCTCTGAGATCAGAGTATTGTCTGGCCTTAATGTAGTCTGGGTGATGGGAGGTAGAATCCTCAGCTGCCTTTTCAAGTCAACTGTTATCATCCATTCACATGCTGATGCAAGCAAACCAAAAGGCCAGTGCTTCTAATTTGGATCCGTTCCTTCCCTTGAGTGTTGGTCATGAGGACTTGGTCATGTTAACACTTGTAATGCCTTTTGCCCTGTGCCTTGGAATAACTGGTCTATTGTGTTCTATGTTTCCTAGCTTGTTACTCATAGGACATGCTGGTATGCCCCATGTGAACAGGTTGAATAAGCTTGTGAGCAGATCATAAACTTCCATGATTCAAAATTCCACTTCCATATGTCCTAAAGCCTGGTCCTAGGCCAGTGTCCGGCTTGTTGTGTCTTCCTCTGCTGCAGTTTGCACATTCTTGTGCATCAGTATCTGTCTCTTCCTGCTGTTATTGTAAAAGGCAGCTGCAGGCTGGACTCTGTACTGCATCGCCCATTTTGGGATCACTTAATCTGATGTGCTGTACCTGTACTCATGCCCACAATTAACAAATCTGACAGGAAGCTTAAGTTTATTACTGCTCCCATGAAACATCATAGATCATAGACCCGACCAATACCCGCCGACAAGACACAGCAGTACCGGCGTTGCGTGAACGTGAATTGCAGAACATGAACACCGCAACCAACGCGGAGACGAGGCAAAAGAGGCGGGCTACATGCTAGGCTAAAGGCTAGAGCAATGCGACCACCGTTACCTAGCCTACTGCTAGCTAATGTCCGCTCACTCGAAAATAAGATGGACGAGCTGAAAACCAGAATTACAACCCAGCATGAAATAAGGGAATGTTGTGCTCTTATTTTTGAAGAAATCTGGCTCTCAGACAAAGCGCCAGACTCAGCTCTCATGCTTCACACACACACCGTTCACCGCGGAGACCACACATCAGCTTCGGGAAACACCAAAGGAGGTGGCGTCTGCATGTATGTTAACAACAGATGGTGTGGAGATGTGCAGGTTGTTGAAAAGCACTGTTCTGTGGACATTGAATTTTTAATGGTGAAGTGCAGACCCTTTTATTTACAGAGGGAGTTCAGAGCTGTGTTTCTGCGAGCTGTTTACATTCCACCAGAAGCCGATCACGTGAGTGCCTTGGGAATTCTGCACAACGTCATCAGCAGACAGGAGACTGCACATCCAGATGCAGTGTTCATCATGGCTGGTGATTTTAATCATTGCAACTTCAGGAATGTTCACCCCATGTACCACCAACATGTGTGCTTTCCAACAAGGGAGAATAACATTCTCGACCAAGGGTACAGCAACGTAAAAGACGCTTACAAGGTTGTACCACGGCCAAACTTTGAACAGTCAGACCACATCTCAGTGTTTCTCTACCCAGCCTACAAACAACTCCTCAAGTGAGCCCCCCAGTAAGTAAGATTGTTAAAGTATGGAATGAAGAATCAGAACTGATGCTTCAAGACTGCTTTGAGAGTACAAACTGGGGTGTGTTTAAAACTGCTGCTCTAAGAGAGGACTCTACTGTGGACTTGAAGGAGTATGCTGCAGCTGTAACCGGCTACATCAACACATGCACTGAAAACACAATTCCCACAAAACACTTCAAGATCTATCTCAATGATAAACCTTGGATTTACTGTAAGGTACGGGCCATGCTACGTGTCCGCTCCACCGCATTTGTCTCAGGAAACATTGTGGAATAAAAAAAGGCCAGATACAACCTATGCAAATCAATCAGGAAGACCAATAGAGTCTACAGTCTGAGGATGGAGGGATACTACACCACTGCAGACCCACGGCGCATGTGGCAAGGTCTTCAGAATACGACTCTGGCCTCAGAGGGCATACTGGACACACCACTCACCGTGTCATCAGCAGAGCTGTGCATGGCTCTGAGGAAAAAAATTCACAGAAGGCAGCCGGCCCAGATAACATCCTGGGGCGGGCACTCATGGTTTGCTCATCGTAACTGGCCAATGTGTTCATGAACATCTATAATCTGTCCTTCAGGCCTTGGTGCCCACCTGTTTCAAGTCCACCACCATCATACCTCTCCCAAAGAAGAACACTGTGACCTGCCTGAATGACTATCATCCCATTGCACTCACCCCAATAGCGATGAAGTGTTTTGAAAGGATTGTCATGTCTCACATAAAAAGGAACATTCCAACCACCTTGGACCCATTTCAGTTTGCATATCGACAAAACCAGTCCACTGAAGATGCTGTCAATGCTGCCATCCACACAGCCCTCACACACTTGGAAGGTAAGGACACATATGTGAGAATGCTATTCATCAACTACAGCATCGGCATTCAACACAGTTATTCCACACAGGCTCTCTGAAAAGCTCCTCACCCTCGGACTGGCACCCTCTCTCTGTAACTGGGTGCTGAACTTCCTGACAGACAGACCCCAGTCAGTCAGAGTAGGAAACTGGACATCAGG
This sequence comes from Hemibagrus guttatus, assembly GCA_033459395.1. Taxonomy (NCBI): domain Eukaryota; kingdom Metazoa; phylum Chordata; class Actinopteri; order Siluriformes; family Bagridae; genus Hemibagrus; species Hemibagrus guttatus. The sequence continues at coordinate 5,161,291 of JAUCMX010000008.1, read as the reverse complement.
CATCAGAACTGTGAGCACAGGGACCCCCCAAGGATGTGTCCTAAGCCCACTGCTGTACACCCTCTTTACCTATGACTGCGTGGCCTCCCAAACCAACACCAAGATAATAATGTTTGCTGGTGATACCACAGTCATTGGACTCATTACTGGTGGAGAGGAAACATCCTACAGAACGGAAGTTGCAGGTCTGATAGCCTGGTGTAGGGAAAATAATCTCTCCTTAAATACAGATAAGACCAAGGAGATGATTATTGATCCTAGGAGAAAGAGGAAGGAGCAGGACACCCCAATCTACCTCGGTGAGACAGAGGTAGAGAGGGTGAAAACCTTCAAATTCCTCTGAACCTACATCAGCAAGGACTTCACCTGGTCTCACAACACTGAGCATCTCCTGAGAAGATCCCAGCGGTGACTGTACTTTTTAAGAAGGCTGAGGAAATTTGGCATGTCAACCGAGATCCTCAGCAACTTCTACAGATGTACAGTTGAAAGTGTGATCACCAACTCAATCACAGTGTGGCACGGAAGCTGCACTGTCCAGGACAGGAAAGCTCTCCAGCGTGTCATAAAAACTGCACAGTTTCTGCAGTCTGTCATCAGGAGGGCCTTCCCATCACTCCAGGACATTTATAACACCAGGGTCATCAGGAGGGCCCATAACATCATCAGGGACAATACACACCCACAACACAACCTCTTCACACTTCTGCCGTCTGGGAGACTCTACAGGAGTGTGAGATCAAGAACAAAGAGACTCACAAACAGCTTCTATTCACAAGCCATTAGACTCCTGAACAACACTTAACACCACTACCTCACACCCCATCACCCCCACTGACTACACACTGAGCACCTTATTTAAGTTTTAATCTGTATATACTGTGTCTTTTTATTTTTTTATTGGATTTTTTTTTCCATAAATTTCTATTATTTATTTTTATTCTTTTTGTAAGGGAGATGTGCAAAGTAAGAATTTCATTGTATGGTCTAAATCTTTGTGTTTTCACTGTGCATATGACAATAAACCTCTTGAATCTTGAACAACCATCTCCTTAGTTTTGTCGACATTCAGAGAGAGGTCGTTGGCTTTACATCAGGCTGTTAGTTGTTGCACCTCCTCTCTATACACTGACTTGTCGTTCTTGCTGATGAGACACACCACAGTCATGAACTGTGCATTGCTGCACAGTTGTGAGTCAGCAGGGTGAAAAGCAGTGGGCTAAGCACACAGCCCTGAGGGGCCCCAGTACTCAGTGTGGTGGTGCTAGAGATGCTGTTCCTGATCCGGCCTGACTGAGGTCTCCCAGTCAGGAAGTCCAGGATCCAGTTGCAGAGGGAGGTGTTTAGGCCCAGCAGGCTCGGTTTCTCAATCAGGTGCTGAGGGATGATTGTGTTGAATGCTGAACTGAAGTCAGTGAACAGCATTCGTACGTATGAGTCCTTATTGTCCAGGTGGGTGAGGGCCAGATGGAGGGTTGTGGTGATGGCATTGTCCGTGGAGCGGTTAGGATGATAGATTAACTGCAAGGGGTCCAGTGAGGGTGGTAGCTGGGTCTTGATTTGCCTCATGATGAGCCTCTCGAAGCATTTCATCACAATGGGTGTGAGTGCGATGGGACAGTAGTCATTATGGCATGAAACTGTAGGCATTTTTAGCACGGGGTCGATGGTCGTTGTCTTGAGGCATGTAGGAACAATGGTGCTGCACAGGGAGATGTTGAAGATGTCAGTGAAGACATCCGCTAGCTGTTCTGCACATTCCTTTAGCACTCTGCCAGGAATGCTGTCTGGTCCAGCAGACTTCCGTGGGTTAACTCTGCATAGAGTTCTTTTTATGTCAGCTTTGGAAAAAGAGAGCACCTGGTTATTATGAGGACAGATGTTCCTCCTCACCACTACGCTGCTATGTGCCTCGAAATGAGCATAGAAATCAATCATCACAAGCAGACACAAGCAGAAGACACAAGCATCATCTGGGAGGGAGGCGTCACTACCACAGGCAGGTGATGTGGTCTTGTAGTTTGTGATCGCCTGTATGCTCTGTCATATGTGCCGGGAGTCTCCGCTGTCTTTGAAGTGGCCATGGATTTTCTGGGCGTGTGCATGCTTCGCCTCTCTGATGGCTCGGGACAGTTTGGCCCTTGCTGTTTTTAAGGCCATCTTGTCCCAAGCTCTGAAAGCAGAGTCTCTTGACTTCAGGAGAGCACGCACTTTTGCAGTCATCCACGGCTTCTGGTTGGAGCGTGTGGTGATTGTCTTGGAGACGGTCATGTCATCGATACACTTGCCGATGTAGCTGGTCACTCATGTCATGTACTCCTCCAAGTTTATAGAGTTGCCATTGGTTGCAGCTTCCCTGAATATATTCCAGTCAGTGCACTCAAAACAGTCCTAAAAAGAGCAGAGGTGGCTCCTGCTGGCCAGGTTCTCACCTGTTTCAGAACTGGTTTAGAGCATCTGATGAGCGGTCTGTATGCTGGAATTAGCAAAACAGAGATGTGGTCTGAGTAGCCGAGGTAGGGGCGGGGCTCCGCACAATACGTGCCGGGAATGTTTGTGTAAACAAGATCCAGCGTGTCCGTGCCCCTCATTGCAAAGTCCACATGCTGATGAAATTTAGGCAGCACTGTTTGAGAATTGCATGGTTGAAATCTCTGGTGATAAACAGTCCATCGGGGTGAGCATTCTGCAGTGCTAATAGCTCCGTAGAGCTCACACGGAGCCTCCTGCATTAGCACTGGGGGGAATGTACACTCCGAAAATGAAAGCAGTGGTGAATTCATGTGGTAAATAAAATGGCCTGCATCTAACAGTCACAAATTCCACTCGTGATGAACAGTAACTAGAAACAAGCACAGAGTTCTTGCACCATTCCGTGTTTATGTAAACACATATGCTGCCACCGTGAGTCTTACCACACAGAGCTGCATTTCTGTCGGCACGAAACAAGGTGAGCCCGGCTAGCTGAATGGCGGCATCTGGAACTCTGTCGTTGAGTCACGTCTCAGTGAAAACATAGACGCAGCAGTCTCTGAACTCTCGCCGTGTGGTTCGCTGGAGTCGGATGTAGTACAGTTTATTGCCCAGTGAGCAGATGTTGGACAGAATAATGGACGAAAGAGCCAGCCGGCTAGGGTTTGTTTTTAGCCTAGCACGGACACCAACCCGTGCCACACTTCTGCTTCCTTGAGCACCGCTTGCTACGTCCTCTCTCCCGGCCACCAGCATCAGGAAACACCGAGGACTGAAGGCCTGGTCTTTGCAGGAAGTCGAGGTCACAATGTTTTTCAAGTACTTCATCATGTAGGTTATTAATTGCATGATTTCTGTACTGTATGAGTGTCTGGCAGTCATATGCATGAACAACCCCTGTCTTTGCTGTCCATGCACCTAGAAATTCGGGCTAAAACGAAAAAAAAGCACCATTATGGATCCGGAGTGGCCACTACGTGCTACTGCCATGCCGCCATCTTGAACGAGACCTTTTTGTTGAATCGATTTGAGCGAATAGTCCTCAATCGTCATCTAGTCTGTTCCTGGATGACACTGGAAATACCAAATTAGTTCAGGTGAAGAAGGCATCTTCTGACGCACAAACTTGGGCAAATCCTCAATTAATTAGATATAGTTATAATCTGAGTTTGTCAAATTTTTTTATTTTTTTTATTTTGCATTTTACTTTTTTTATATTGGGTTCTGACAGTTATGCATTTTGGAAAAAAGAAAAAAAAACCTTAACCCAAAAGCATGCATCATCTTACACTTACATTAAGTTAATTTATAGTTTAACCAATAAAAAAAAATTATTCTCTTTTTCCAGTGCCCTCCACTGGGTTGGGATCCCCCCATAATCAGGTTATTTGGTTAAAATTAGTAACTGGGCTAGAAGGGCCTTGGTTAGGTGGGTGACCAAGAACCCAATGGTCACTTAATCAGAGCTTCGAAAGTCCTCCACATAGATCAAAGAACCTGGAAGAAGCACAACAGAAAACAGAAGCACCTCCTCAATAAAAAGCATAGGGTCGGGCAAATAAATGAGTCTGTCAGAATAAGGATACTGTTCAACAATGGCTTGGGTGAAGCATGGTGATGGCAGCATCATGCTATGGGGTACTTCTCAGCAGTATGGGTTAGAGGAGACGGAATTGAGGCAAGGATGAATGGAGTCAAATATAGAGAGGTCATTAAGGTCTGCATGACTTCAGACTTTGGCATGATTCACCTTTCAGCATGACAACGGGCCAAAGCATACAGCCAGGACAACGCTGGTGTGGGGACACATTTTTAACATCTTTAACAAGCCAGCAAATGCACAGACCTTTAACCTCCAGACTTGAAGCCCATCCTGTCTGATGCATTAAACTGCCCATATCCAGATGTGCTAAGAATTAAATTGACTTTGCCAAGCTTCAGCTATAAACAAAGAAAGAAGGTGAAAGAAACATGATTGTTCCCACCTGCATGTTGTTACATTAAGTCCACTTATGTGCTTCCATTCAAATAGTGGCCATGAGGCAGAGAGAAACAGATCTGGCAGAGTCTGTGCATATCACTTACAAAACATATACCTGAACTTGAAGACACAGACAGTTTGAACTCTAATAGGTTCCTCTTTTTTCATTTAATCTGATGAGAATGTGCACTGAAAAGCGCTTCATGAAAATACATAAACAAATTTAAATAAAAGACAAAACACATCCACCAATGAATGGATTCAGTCTCCTGAGTCCTTATTTACAACACTTACACGTTTTACAGGCCACCAAAACCCAAGAGGAGGATCTCGATGTAGCTTTGCAAACCTCACTGCTGGGTGAAATAACCAAACACTACAAATACCAAAACAATCCTTTACCTGGGTCACAAACAAAAGCTTCGATCCACAGCAGCAGGGGTGTCTATCTATTTCTGAAGGTTCCACATTCATTTGAACAAGCAATTGAATGCAAATATAAAAATCCTGGGACCACACAGATATTGCATTAATCAGGGATGAGTCATGGGTAGGAATGAACTTCAGTCCAAAAGTTTCAACTGAACTCCAAGACAACATCTAAGGAATTAGTCATAGAACAGAAGGCATCAGGTACCAAAGTATATACATCCATTGGTGATAAATTGCTAGTAGTAGGACAGAAGCCTTTACTCTAGCATAAAAATTTCAGACAGGATGTTTGCAGATGATCTCCAGCCTTTTGGAGGAGTGTTCTCTGGTCAGATGAAACAAAAATCTAACTATTTGGCCATTCAAATTGGAAATTCTGAAACGACACCTTAGGACAGCAAACACAGCTGGATCTTACAGCAGGATCATGATCCTAAGCAGTAAAAAAATGTAAGATAAGTTAAAGTATTGGGGTGACCATAACAAAGTTCTCACCTGAATTCCATAGTGATTTGGACTGAAATGAAAAATCACATCTCAGCAAGGAAACTCCAGAAACCTTACACTAGTTCCATCAGGAGGAATTATGAGAAGCTTGTAGAAGGCTATTCCAAGCAACTGCACCAAATATAACAACAAGGTGAAAACTTTTAATCTGATTATAGTAAATAAAAGCTGAAAGAAATCACCATCTTAGCTATTCTTTTGAACTGCTACCCTTATGGAAATGAACTACATATGCTAATTGACTTAACACACACATTGACCACTTTTTATTAGTACCACCTGTACACATCCTCATTTAATGTGATTACTCCATCTAACCCAATGTGAGGCATTGGTGGCTCAGTGGTAGGTTACTCGCCTATCATGCGGAAGGCCCGGGTTCGATTCCCAGCCAATGCCTCAACCCCAGCCACTGGTTGCAGTGCCGGTCCCAAGCCCGGAAAAATGGGAGGGTTGTGGCAGGAAGGGCATCCGGCGTAAAACCTGTGCCAAGTTGTTGTGCGGACCAGTTGGTACGCTGTGGCGACCCCGAACAGGGAGCAGCTGAAAGCAACTTCTACTCCATCTAACCCAATCAGGCAATCATGTTGCTGCAGAAGAATTTAAGATTTTTAAAAAAAAAAAAAAGCCTGCCCAGGATTGGTTGTAATCGTTGGTTATTTGAGTTACCAAAGCTTTCTGGTCAGCTCTGTATAAACTCTAGAGACTGTTAGTCGTAAAAATCCCAGGAGATCGGCATTTTCTGAAATAATAATAAATCCACCAGACATCAACAGCCATGCCATAATCAAAGTCAGATCCAAGCAGGTGGAGCATAATCCACTAACTGCCCCCTTGGGAGAAGGCAGGGTTATGTTCAACACCTTACACATCAGAATACTGCCTGACTGCAATGGAACTATGAACAATTATATTAAATACAGCAGATTAAGGCTGAGCTTGTAATAACTAATTTGTCTGTTATTTCTTACATTATGTACAAGTCTATGATGAAGATTTGATGTTGAATTTATACATAATAAATTATTATTATTATTATTATTATTAGTAGTAGTAGTAGTAGTATTACACAAATTTCTTCAGGTTTTAGAAGCATTTTGAAGATTTACTTTTTGTAAAATACCTAATTATTCTGTCTTGCTAAATAACACTCCTCCATTTTCTTGTTTAATTTTTTGATCACAGTATGGTCTCTGTGTGTGAATGAGTACTTCAATAGCTGGAAGATAATCAGACATGAACACAAACACTCATGAACAAAAGGAGAGAAGAGGAGAGCTTCTGAGTCTGTAACTAGTACATGAACAGCATCCAGGACATGTCTCCCCCTGCTGGTACTCAGGAGTCATTACACTCAAAATTGCAAGTGAGCAATGAGTAATATTTGTAAAAATTATTTCTTTTCTTTAACTGTCCTTCTCGCGTGTTAGTTTGTCGTTCTGAGGATTTCTAGGAAGCATGACATTGTGTACATATAAAAAGTGTGACACATTGAGTTTGGAATTAATCACTGCATGACTACATCACACGGTAATGCTGGTGTTCTGCCCTACTCTACCTTACACTGTCACTCACCTAGGGGGATGTGGAAAAATATGCTGTGGGGTTACATTACATGGAACAATCAAAACTCTTTCCACAACATCCTTTTTTTTTTGAAAGCCTCATTCTCACAAAGAAAATATAATGAATTGACACCTCCTTAATGATGACCTGTTTTGCACTAGAGATCTGAAAGGTTGTGTGGTTATGTACAGTCTGGTTTGAGTTTGAATATGGCTTTACAGTTCCTATCTCAAAGCAAATCACACCCTGAAGCCACCCCTGGAGATGATGGCATTTACATCACAGAATTTTCATGGCTCAAATCTTAAGAATTAGGAGGATGGTTACTGCCTCATGCCTCCAGGGCTCCAGGTTTGAACCTGGGTTCAGCTTACTGTCTCCATGAAGTTTTTTTTTTTATCTCAGGATGTCCAGGTAGGATTTCTCCAACCTCCCAAAAACATGCCAATAGGTGAATTGCGCCAGGTGTGAATGTGTGCACTGCCATGTGATAGACTGCCGTCCCATTCAGGGTGTATACCCTACTCACACCCAGTGGTCCTGGGACATGCTCCAGATCCTCCATGACCCTGAAACTGGGTGTGTGAGTAAAATCTAAAGATTTCTCTTTGTATTTCTCTTCTCATCTCTCAAATGCAACAATTCATACTTCTTAGGAATAGGTCAGCATGTTCTGACTCCATTCCAATTAAGATATAATTCTTTTTTCCTTTTGTTCTCTCCAGTTCATGTAGTAAGTGGAGTAAGCAAAAGTCCTTTTAAAACAAAATGGTTGTTGTTTGTATAGCTTGGTAAAATGGTCTTACAATTGTTCAATCTCTTACCTTGTTGCATTTAGATAAAGCAGTTAATGGATTCTGGTGAAAGATTGTGCAAAGGACTAAAGGGCTAAAATAAATATTTACTGATTGCTAATTGTGATCACCATGAGACCTTTTCAGTGTAATGTGTTTCATAAACCTTCCTGGTGCTAATATAAGATTTAGATTTTTGATCTATAGTGGTATCGGTTCTTGTCTTTTATGTGGTAAAAATGACTTAAATGGTTATCTGATAGAAAGATCTTTTGACAGAGGAGAGCAGGGGAGAGCATGTGTTCACTAGGATAGAGGGATATGGAGAACTGAAACGATGGAAGTTTCAAAAGCACCTCAGAAATGGCAGGCCAGCTTTAGCAATGACAAGGTGAACAGACTCATCAGATCATGTAAAGGAGCAGACACTGGTTTCTGTGCTTCTAATGCTAGAACAAAGATAACTGTGTAAGTTTGAAGGTTCGAGTGTCGAGAAACAAGAAAGACAGTTCAGCTTGAGCCGATAGATGGAAATTGGCCTGGCATAGAAACAGAGGGAAGCCGCAACAAAGACCTTTGTCTCATTGCATTACAAATTCCTGCTTTTTCAAAGCTATAAGATGTTGAACATGCATATTCATCTATTCATTTGCATGCAAACTTTTGGCTTCATCCAAAATTACAAGACATTTTCAAAAAGCCCTTTTATGTTGCCACTGGTACAGTACCTGAGGCAAACCTAATCGCCGTTTCAATTAAACCTTCAAAAAGGCCTTTTTTTGGCAAAAGATTCCTTTTTGCTTATGCTACATGTTAGTTCATACACAACCATGCATAACACCCCATTAAACTAATTAGATCGTCATGCTACCTTCCATATAGATTCTTGCAAATCTTTGCCTATTTAGCTTTAACCGTATTTTAAAAGTATGTAGCAGACTAGCAGTCACTTTTAAAATATTCTTTTTCATCAGATTTGCAGTATAGATTGAGGGTATTGATGCCTCGTTAGGTACAGACTGTGCCATGGTTGCATTTTATAGTAGTCTTTGATCAAATTAGCCAAATATCTACTCCTTATTTACACAAGTTTCCACAGTATAGAGGATTTATGTTCAATGTAAAGTGTCTAACTTCCAATTCATACATCAGAGCAGAGTGGCACATGTCTGAAATGTAATGATATAGTTTAAGTAATATTACAATATTTCAATAAATATTTAGCAGATTATAATGTACAGGAAAACAGTGTACAGAATAATTGAGATCACAGCTGAATATATCATTACTTTCCGCATAATGAAAAAAAAAGTCATTAACATTTAACACTGTATAAACTTTAATTGCATGAGTGTTTTTTTTACACTCTTACACAAGAACTCTTTTATTTTCCTGTAGTTCCCTTTGTATCAAGACACCATTGCTCATAAGTGAACCTGAAAGTCAGTGATTATTTCTTTTATTGCAGCATCATATTTGAGGCCAGTGACAAAGATGAATAGTTGGATTTGTTGCATAGATTTATCAGTTAAAGATATGTAGAAGCTGTGGCCAGAAAACTATTTGTGCCTTGTGTTTAATTTTAGGGATTTAGCTTTATACAGTATGTCTATTGTTTGATGGGCCACAGAGATAACAATCCCTGATACTGTGGTAAAGTCTCATATACAGACATTAGGGCAGGAATCAGTGTGCTCTCACACGTGTACAAGGAATGCTTTGTTCATGAATTTGAGGGAGTGGTCAGGAGAGTTATGAGGTATATGCATTCATGTCTGTGACAATGTAAAGTGCACCTGCTGTATCAAAAACAGTTGAATTTCTTTAAAAAAAAAAATCCATTTGAACATAGGTTATCAAAATGAGCACTGACATCTTGTGTATACACATATTTCTATATATTCACACACAAGTATGGATTTTCTTAAACCAGTTCTAATCCACTATTAAGAATAGGATCATATTCCAATATTGTATATTTGAATACACCAAGCTGACAGGACAAATCCAAACAGTTTGTCTCTGCATGCGGTTCCAGCAGAAGTGAACAATAATTATTCCTTTGTAGCTAAAAACAGTATCATTAAGAATAATGGCATCGTTAAGTACTAGAAGCTATTACTGCGGGCAAATTTGCTGCATTGATAATGAAGCTTCAGACAGGAAATGAAGATACTAATTATGGGCTAAAACGCCTACTCAGTTAATTGGAAGCAAAGAGCACAGTGAAAAGAAATGCATTTGCACAGGAAAAAAAAACACACACACGCACACACACACAGAGAAAGTAAGTTCTCGACCTTTCCTAGTGAGAGTGATGGTACACTATAGATCACTATGTAATTCAGCCCTTTGCAGTGGCATTAGAGAACAAGGACTTTCTGCTCTGCTTTTAGAACAACGCTGAATACACAACTGTTCTTACTAAAACTAACACATATCCTACATTATCTATAGTCTGCTTTATACATACAGTAATCTGATCTTTAATCAATTTTATATTATAAACATATAAACATCAAATGTGTTTCAAGTGTACTTGAATATGTTCTTTAAAAAAAAAAGTATGATAATTGCATTACCAGAATTTTCAGTGTTAGATATGGTGTGATATTACACACTCATTCCATAACGTAACTCTACCGTTTATCTTTCTTAAGTCCTTTATGCTACAGAGAGCGTTTCCAGCAATCATTTTGGTGAATAAAGTTTGCACAAAACTCAGCGAAGATAGTTTAAGACAACAGAGTTGACATGGAAGTTCTTTTAATCAGAAAGTGTGTGAGGGAATTCAGATTCACAGTAAAACCAAAACTCTAGACAGACAATAGCCGAAGCTTGACAATAGACAAAGAAGGAAAGATCTCTAACAGACTTTCAAAACAGTTAAAAAAAAAAAAAAAAAAAAGTTAACATGACTAAAACTTTACGTGAAAGTAGACACAATTGGATGAAATTAGATATAAATTTGGACACCAGAGTTTGCACTATGCTTAAAGGTCATAGTAGTTTAGACTCGGCTCATTTTATTTTGTATTTTAAAGTTGTTGTTTTTTTTTGTTGAAGCTTTGGAAATTTGATTTAGAATTATTTTTCGATTTTTCATCGATTGAGTTTGATCCATTTTACATTGATTTTGAATTATTCTTTGGATTACATCCTGAACATTTTTTAATTATTCTTCATTAAATTGACAATTTTTAGCTCAACCGTCTTCACTAGGTTTCTTAAATCCTCTCCTCCTGACTAGGTTATATTATGACAGAAAATATGGCTGTTTATATTTTATTATATACTAAATAACCTTCTGATAGAAATAGTGTAGTCAAGACTGTGTAAGATGAGATGATGGATAGATGGCTGGGAATTTATGTGGAAGTGAGTATGGCAAAATATTTCTAGACTAAGGAAATTAGTTAGCAAAATACTTTTAGGCTAAAAGAAAAAAACAGAACAAATCAGCAACTGATTCATAAAACTGTTCAAAATAAAACAAGCTGTGATTTTATACATAAATGTTGGATCCGTTAGAGCTGCATTGACGCAAGCTCACACCCACTACTTCTGTATTTACGTACAATACACGATCTAATTCACTATCATTCCCATACAGTATAATATACATGAATCAAACCCTAATTTATGCAGATGTTCTAACAGTGAGCCAAGAAATCTTTCAAGATAGATGGACAGTCAGAGAAAAGAAAGAGCCACCTAAAATCAGAGGAAAGAATTTAATAAAGTAAATAAAGAAAATAAATTTCAGTGAAGCTGATTTAGAGTGATTTAGTACTTTTGTTAAAGTTTTAATCATCTTCCGTAACTGCCTTGTTCTGTTCAGTGTCATAGGGGATATGGAACCCGTCACTGGAACACTGGAATAGGAATACGCACTGGATGGGACACCAGTTCAATAAAAAAAGATAAAATATTTAAAAAGAAACAGTTCTGAAAATGCATTTAGTTTCTATATAAATATTCATAAGCTGAACCATTTTCCAACATCATAGGTAGTGCAGGTAGTTATATAAAATACATTTTTATCTAGGTTTGTATTCACCTTAGAACCTTCCTTTAGATTTAAGGGAAGTCATGTTGAATCAAAAAAACGTTCATGATCTCTAATGTCCACGTCCAGTTCAGTATCTCAGTCTTTCTTATCTAAATAAATGAAGAACTAATACGCTGAGAAAGATCCATGATTGTGCTTTCTGATAAAAATGACATATTGACACTAAAACTCAAGCCTTGTATGTTTTAGTACACGATTCAGACGTACATGGCTGTGATTATCAGTAATAATTATTCATTTTTATTATTTCCCACACTACTTTACTCATTTTAGAATCCAGACTACAGACTTTACTTGCTTTAGACTTGCTATATCTATATAGACTATATATATATAATAATGCTATTGCTATATAGACATGCAGCTTTTATTATTTTGATTAGTTAACTGCAGATTAAAATCTTTTTCAGTTTTTTTTTTAAATATTATGTTACATATTTACATGCACACCAACTCCACATGAGTGAAACAAACAGCTTCAGTGGGAATGAATAAGAACATCATGCATGTTCAGCACAGCTCAGCTTCTTATTTAAACATTACACAATTTAAAAAAATCGGTTCTCTTACTAATGAGAATATTTTATATATATATATATATATATATTATATTTTTTTTATATTTTCCACCACCAACAGTCTGTGTTTTAAAAGCATCAGCCACCACTGGTGTTCCACTTGCCCTCCCTTTCTGACGGTTCATTACCAGCTTCATTAAAAGTTAATATCAGGAAACTGCATGATATGTGATCTGTGGTAGACATTAAAACAAATAAGCACATCTCATTCTAAATAGCTTGCTCTGTTAGCAAAATCATATATCAAAATGCATTTCCCCCTCATCCGTATCTTTTAGTATCTTTACCTAATAAATTTCTCTTCCGTTTAGGAAAATTGAGCAGAATTTGAACATCACGCATTACGCTGTCATTTCTAAAGAGATTTTACATTTTAATTCTAAGGGGGTCATTATGAAATGCCTGCATGTTATTCATGTGCCAACCTCGCCCCCGAACAGTTGCAAAGCATCGCATGTGAAATGGAATGTAAAAGCAAAACGAGATAAGGTCAGCCAGGAATTCAAATGGAAGACATTTGCAGTTCCAACAAGACTGGGGAGTGTGAGTGCACTTCTGAACCTGAGTTCTTGCTGGAATAATTGTGCAAGCACATCTGGTGCACTTTGAAAATGAATTGGCCCAGCACTGCTATGATAATGACGGCACAGTAGTTTAATAATTTAGGGAATATTGCATTCCAAATGTCAGCCTGGGCTGGTCCAACACTTAGTTCATTTATTGCATGAAGTTTCAGTCCAGTTTTATCCCCTCATGACGGCGATTTCGATCCAGATTTGGAAACTGTCTTATAATGACTAACGGCATGTGTGACGATGCATTAGTATTTATAAATCTATGCAAAATGTCTAAAATGTTAGCTTAAACCAGCACATATGTCTGTTTACCTATATATTCTTTTAAAAGGGTTAGTAAGTGCAATTAAAAGGTGCTAAACAAATCCTTAAATTCAACATTAGCAGTCACAGGAGCCTATTCTTGCAGTCACCTCATGAGTCAGTGTATGTGAACTAAAAATGGCTTCATTCTATCTTGAGGCCTAACAAAGGGCCTCGTTCAGTATCAGTAAGAAGCAGCAGCGGCTTTTGCTCTGATTTTTCCAGCCTTACGGGCATCCTCCAGTTCAGTCATTAGTCCAGCTAGTGCTGCGAGTAATCTTGCAGGAAATCTTGTCAGACGCATACCTGCCACCCAGTTACACAGCTGACCTGCACTCGCTTTCTGTAATCGAGCAGAAAACCTCAGGCAGCTCTAAGCAACAAAAGCGTGTGTGTGCGTACTGATCACAACCTGTGGTGCCACCTGCTGTAGGGGACTGAAGCCCTGTGTCTCAATGCCCTCTTCCTAAAACATCTGTTCGATCCTAAGGCAAAGTGAGAGGAGTAACAGAGCAGAATAAGGAGAGAGAGACAGACAGAGGGAGAGACCTAGGCCCCTTGCAGCAGTGCCCCTTCTGTCAGCCTGCTCTGACTTTGATGTGCCATTCCCCCGATGCCTTCTCGCTAGTGCATGCAGTAAATTAATATAATTAAGCACAGTTTTCATCTGGGTCCATGTGGGTATTGTTCTGAGTATGTGTTCACTGAAACCTTAATTCACAAAGCTCAATGTTTTTCAAGGAGAGCAGGAGGCGGAAAGAGAGAGAGGGAGGGAGAGAGAGAGAGAGAGAGAGAGAGAGAGAGAGAGAGAGAGAGAGAGGGAGGGAGAGAGAGAGAGAAAGAGAAAGAGCGTGAGAGAGAGAGAGAGGTTATGTGAGGTGGCCAGCCTTTTGTTTTAAATGTGACACAGATGTGTTCATTTGCAAGATGAGCATTAAAGGCTGGCTAATCTATTTGTGTTCATGTACATCTGGCAGACATCAAGCAAGGTAAATTAAACACTAAAGTTAGCAAAACCCTCACGCTTCATGTCATACAGAATCATCCACTGGTGAGCAAAACGAGCTGTTAATTATGGGGGAATTGTCACTTTGACCTTCTCATGCTACCTTTGGAATCATTTATATGGCATTCTTCCCAAAGTGTGGGCAAAACCAGGTGCCAGTGGGAGGTCATTAGAAGCTGTTGTTCTATCAGCATGTAAAATTGACCACTGGAAATGTTTGTTCCACCTTTGCCGCTTGACGTGGAAACCAATCAATGAGGAATAATAGAATCTAACCTTTTTTTTTTGCTTCTGAGTCAATATTACTGGCCGCCACTCCCTGGGTACTTAGCAGATGTAAACTATCCCACAGTCAAGCTCACACTAGCCTTAACCTTCATTTGCTCAGTGTGCATTTAAGTATGTCTTTTTCCACCCCACCAGGAACTATAAAAAAGCAATGTCAGTCGACAAGACACAAACAGTGTGAAGCACTTAAAACAAGCTCTCCTTTCCAGGCGGGTGCCACTTCCACTTTAGTTAAAAGCTGCCAAGACCATGAAATCAAGAGGGTTTGACATACACCCATCCAAGATGCCACCAAGCTCACACCATGCTGCTTCTTTAAGACTACAATAGAGGTATAATATCAACATCCCAGTAACCATGGGGTCATGAAAAGGTCTGACGATGTTTTGCAAACCAGAAATGAGAATGAAAAGGGGGCAAAACAAAAGCTGCCGCAACTAATTTAGCCACACTGCTGTACCAAGCATAGCACTGAGTCTTTGCAGAGTGAGACAATGTGGTCCTGCAGAGGCGAACTGTTTTCCGCCGCTCACCATTCTTCGGAATGATGGTCATTTTTGTACTTGCCACCCCCTCACCACAGCATCCCCCTTTGCCCCTGACAGTGAACAAAAAGGTCAGTTGTACCCTTGGCTGCCTTTGGAGCCCGCTGTGCACCATGTTTATCAAGCGCGCTAATCTATTCTTGTTACTTTCCACTTCAGAGGCAGGCGCTCATCTGTGCCCCCCCCCATCATCCCCACAATCGTCCCCCTTCACCATCGCACCGCACACACCAATGCATCCTCCTCCCCTATCCCTCAGGGGTGTGTGTGTGAAGGGGGTGGGGTGGAGGGGGGGTGGTGGTTTGGGGGTTTTGCTGATGGCATCTGGCTGGCATCCAGCCAGTGCGGGAACGATGGCACAGAACTGCCATTAAAATCAATTACATGGGTCAATGTTTTTATTAGAGGATTTCTACTCAAACTAACTCATCAGCATGACGATGGACGAGGTTCTCTTCACCAACTCCCTTCAACCTCAGAGCAACCTTTCTGTGCTCTTGCTACGGAATGAGCAATATATCGGAACATAACAATCATGACCGTTTTCTTCTCTCTTTTTGTAATGCAATTTTTAAAAAATCAAAAAATGTCTATTTACTGCAGAATTTTGGAAAACCTGTACAAAATAAATGTACATTATGAATTTTTTGCAACTAACCGGCATTAGATTCGATTTTTTTAATAATTCTAAATTTTTTTATTTAGGACTACTGTAACATTTGATCATTTTGTCAGTATCTTATGTTTAACATACGTAACTAAAACCAAACAAATTCATTGCACAGTTTTCAGTTTAGTAAGAAGTGTGTAAGAATTTGCTTTTTTTTTATAATCAGGTGGTGCTTGAAAGTTTGCATCTCTTTCCGCTGTCACGTCCAGCTTTATAATGATACATGAGGAAAGAAACACAACAAGGTGTGTTGTTACAGGAAATAAATCCATGCCAGCTGGTCTGATATGGCCCAACACGAAGCAGAAGGGCCTGGTTTAAACTTGACGCATGACTTTGCGAAAGCAGAAGCTGCAGCAACACGAGCCAGGTTGTTTGCACACACATACCCGCATCTCTTGTGTACATCCGGATGATTAAATGATTAAACTTTCACTAGATGGCATGTCAGAGCCAAAACATCTCCGAATTCTAAGTGTACTGTATGATGTGTAGTGGTGTTTAACACAGTATACCTACCAAACACTCTCCATGTGGAAAAACAGCACACATCTAGTTTCATAGTTTTTAATAATAATCAATCCATCCATCTATTTTCTGCAAGCCTATCCCAGGGGACACATAGGATGTGAGGGTGTCAACCCGCTGTAGGGCACAATCTCACACACACACACTCTTTCGACTGGGAGAGGAAACTGGAGGAAACCCCTTTTCCTTGGTGTACATCTAGCGGAGAACTTCACCTGGTCACTCAACACCACCTCCATCAGCAAGAAAGCCCAGCAGCGCCTCTACTTCCTGCGGAGGCTGAGGAAAGCCCATATACCTCCCCCCATCCTGACCATGCCCTATTGAGGGACCATCAAGAGTGTCCTGAGCAGCTGCATCACTGCCTGGTTTGGGAATTGCACTGTCTGGGATTGCACCGTCTACAAGACCCTGCAGCGGATAGTGAAGACAGCTGAAAAGATCATTGAAGTCTCTCTCCCCTCCGTCACGGACATGTACACCACACGTTGCATCCGCAAAGCAAACAGCATTGTGGATGACCCCACACACCCCTCACACACACTCTTCACCCTCATGCCGTCTGGAAAGAGATACCAAAGCATTTGGGCCCTCACAACCAGACTGTGTAACAGTTTCTTTCCACAAGCCATCAGGCTCCTCAACACCCAGAACTGAACTACACCAGCTCTCTCTCTTACATACACACACACACACACCTTTTTTTTGTAATTACATGTTGTGTGTTGTTTTAATGTAGCACCGGGGTCCTGGAGAAACGTTGTCTCATTTCACTATGTACTGCATCAGCTATATGTGGTTGGAATGACAATAAAAGCTTCTTGACTTGATTTGACTTGAGTTGGTTAGTAGTTAGTAGATTTACTTTTCAGTAATATTTGACATATATACAATATGATGAAATGGATTTTTTTTTTAAAAAGCTTATTTGTATGATCACAGCACCATTTGACCCTCATTAACATATACACCTACTTTATGTACTTTGAGGACAGCTAACATTTTACATGAAGACACATTGGTTGCTGTGAGTATGATGTTCTACATGAATAGTAATGTTATATAGATCAGTGACTGGTTTCTTCTAGAACTTCTCATTAATATTATATATTGCTTCATGTCTTTTTCTGTATGATTGTGACTTATTTCAAATTTGTTTAAAGGGAGTTGAGTGAGTGGAGATTCATCATATACTATCTATAATACTGCAGCTGCAGCTTTATGTCCTACTAGAAAAAGTGGAAAAGTGATGCCTTTGGCCAGGCTGTGACAAATTCACAACAGATATATTGATCTTTATTGAATTGATTTGAGCTCCACAGGCAAATTGATCAGACAGTTATGGGAAGTTGTTTGTTTTGCCCAAACCAAAAAGCCAAGTTCCAGAAAATATAGTTGTTTCAATGAATATTTGAACAAGTTATTTATAACTTAGTGATTTAATTTCTCAGACCTTTCCAGTGGGGTGATCCTCTGCTTCTGTGTCCATCTCTCCATGATCTGCACAGCAGGATGCGTTTAAGAAGCGACTTGGGCCGTGAAGAAGCTGCTGGAGAAGCTGAAGTCTTCTCTCTTCCTGCTGAGCCAATCCCTCCTGCATAGTGCGGAAGAGCAGGCTTCAAACAGATCCACTCAGTGCCCTGACCTTTCAAAAAGAGTGTGTGTGAGCTTGAGAAAGAGAAGAAGGGAGGGAGAGGGTCTGCGAGTGCAGCGGCTCCACTGAAAGTACTACGCCTAACTCGCTCGCTATGAGCCTTCACAGTGGTGACAAAAATCCTGTCAATAACTCAACATGAGAGGTGCCGATAATGACGGTTTTAGACTAGCATTAAAGCACGCTTTAAGAGGTATCAAAGCATGCTCCGCTCACAGATTCTTTTCTTCTTAAGCCTGTTTGTCTGAAGCCACCACCTCTCTTTCACAGCACACCTGTTTGCTCTTCCAGACAGCTTACAGCATATGAGACTTTCACCACTCATCACACCTGTCTCCTGACCCGCTGTATCTTTTTTCACCTCACTGAAACAGGTGTTATCTAAATGATTATAAATCAGTAGCTAAGTAAACATTCATCATGGATACACACAGGGCCAGCACTAATATAATTAGAATTCAAACATCAGGGCAGTGAGGCCTCCCCATCTGTCCGTTTTGTTCATCGCCGTGAAACATTAAGAAAAAATGGATGAAAGGATGGGGGAGAAGACAGGCGCCAGTTTCTTGTCACCCTCTGCCAAAGTGTTGGGCAGCACACTCCATCTGAAACTGGTGACAGCTGGCCTATACCTGCAAGCATCTTGAAGCTGGGCACTAATTCTAATTGTCTGTGCGTGCGTGTGTGTGCGTGTGTGTGTGTGTGTGTGTGTGTGTGTGTGTGTGTGTGTGTGTGTGTGTGTGTGTGTGTGTGTGTTGGGGGTGTTTTTTTGCTGCCATGATTTAGAGGACGAATGGCAAAATAGAGTCCTGAGGGAAGTGGGGGAGATCAATCTCAAGGACAGGCAATGTTCATCACCCATGCCCCTCCACTACCATCACCCCTCACTGCTGCATTTCTCCTCCACCACGCTTCACCTTGCCTGCTTTAAATTAGATTTTGTCAAAAAACTTATTTTGGGCCAGTCTCCCAAAAGTACTTGGCTTTGCAAGGGACTTTCACAATGTGAAGCTTTTCACAATCATCAGGGCAATTTTAGAGATAAAATCGTATACCATTTTCAGACAAGGACAATAAAAAATTGGACACTGGAAAAAAGCTTCTGAATGTATTTTTAATCAACAAACCGAACGATTAGTAAATAGTTACATTAGATAGGGCTTATCTATAGATGGCTGTTGATGCACTGAGGGCATTTCAGTGTCTGTCTTTCTCTCTTCTACTCTCTCTCTCTCTCTCTCTCTCTCTCTCTCTCTCTCTCTCTCATGCAGCAGGGGAAGGTCTTCTGCACTGCTGAGTCTTCATTTGATACACTGGCAGAAAAAAACCTTCGGAAATTAACACCAGCCTGACCAGCAGAAGCCTGAAGGTCCACCATCTGCCACCATGCTTGAGTCTCTGCAGCCACCTTCAGAACATATGCATCAAAGCCCTGGATGAATGAAAGAGTCCTGCAGAAGGCCGAGGGTTAATACACCGAGGCCAGGAGAAAAGGAGCTGATGGCTATCTCCACTTCCCTGTTCCCTTCGGTCTCTTTTCCTTTTTCTTTCTTTCCATCTTTCATTTTCCAGAGAGGCCCACAAAGGTCAGACAGGACAGCATGGTGATGGGGGCCCAGCAGCAGAGAGTTTAGTTTGGCAATGAAAGAGACACTAAGTTACTAGCCTTTCTCTCTCTCTCTCTCTCTCTCTCTCTCTCTCTCTCTCTCTCTCTCTCTCTCTCTCTCTCTCTCTCTCTGTCTCTCTCTCTCTCTCACTCTCCCCCCATCAGCCTGGGGCATGCTCTTTAACAAAAAGCTCACAGAAGGACCAAACACAGAGGGATTCCTTTATACCTCCAGCTCACACTCTTTCTCTCTACCCCGATAGAATGTTTGAAGGAGGCACTGGGCAGGCCATGACAGCTGAGCTCATTTGTTTAAATTCCAAAAGAAGTATGTTCATGTCCTATTAATACAATCATGAATAATCATCCTTCTTCCCTGCCTTCTATAGTTACCCTTCTGCTCTGTGTTTGGCATAGTTATGGCCACAGAATAATTTACATTACAGAGCAGAGGGAAAAAAAGTTATCCTTGCTTATAAAAAACTTTGTGAAAAATGTTACTAGTGATGAAGTCATACAATTTGCCTGTCTTTGTCTATTGTACATTTTTTGTTAACAATCCAACTCCTGCCTAGTCTGCAGAAATTCTCACCACAGTGATCCTGACCAGGATAAAGCATTTACTGAAGATGAATGAATGAATGCAGTAAACGTGTCATGTATTGATGCCTGAATAACCCGCCACATCCAGTGCACTTCTGTGTTAATATACATGACCCTTCTTTGCCCTGAGAACTTCATATCTGTCTGCCTGCCCCTGCCTGAGGAAAATCTGTTTCCTTATACAACTTTATGGTGTTAAGTAGTTCATATATGACCTATGCAGATTTTGTAGGATATTAATTTGTCTTTGTGTGTTAATTACAGACATTTTTGCAAAATATAATTGGCAACAGCATCACCAGTTCTATCATGCTTATTGTATTTTATGCTTACTTTTAGGTTTCTCTTTGATCATGAAAAAGTAAAAAATGTGATCAAATATTCATCTCTTTCTCTCTCTCTATCTCTCTCTCTCTCTCTCTCTCTCTCTGTCATTGCACAGGTAAAAATGCTTACCCTATGTGGCACTGAATAAATCAGCACAACCTTTGGCGTGCCCTTTGCTTATCCCACGAACTTTGCATGACCTACAAGACATGCTCGGATTAAAGGCTCCTTTTTTCTGGCTCCCCAGTAACCTGGCACCTCCATGCCTCTTAAAGACCACCCTCCTGACTATGCTGCCTTCTTCCCCCTGTAGGCAAATGAATCCATCCGCAGTTTTGTTTCATATCCTTAAGATCTTTCACTTCAAAAGCCACCCAGCCCACAGTGGCCACCACTGAACACCCCAAGTGGCCGCTCAAGACTCAACTCGATCAGCGCTGGCAGGACCCCGAAGACCTTCAGCTCCTCAGTGGGGGGACCACCCCTGTCTGCCTCTAAGCCCTGTGGCCCACAGGAGCCTGCTAAACATTATCAAAGATGAAACATCAATGGGGGGTACTTGAAGGATGTGAAAAGGTAGAGGAAAAGGCCACATCAAACAGAGTGACGTCTGAATGCACATCAGAAAGCCCGGAGAGAGTGAGGACAACGCTTTTGAAAAGGAAATGCAAGCAACAATATTTGGCCAATCATATTCTAGATGACAACATTAAGACAATGGCATGTATCTAAACAGAGAAATGAAATGAAATTAAAATCTCAGTGCTGGTGGAGTAATTACTCAGGTTCTTATTGAGTGCCAGTGAATGAAACATCACATTGTAATGCTGCCTTTTCATTCATTCTGACAGATGATGGAACGGAAGTCGTTTGATTAGTGAGTCAACAGTGAGTCACAGAAAGGCTAGGATATGAGGGATATGATCCTACAACTAGATGCAACAAATTTCAAATCCCACATCGAGTTCGTAGTCACTTATACACCCACCGTCATCCACAATCACTTTATTGGGAATTTGCCAATCATGCGACAGAAGCATACAATCATGCAAATTCAGGTCAAGAGATTCAGTTAAAGCTCACAACAAACATCAGAACGAGGGAACACTGTTGTAGTCTGGCTGTGGCATGGTGCCAGGTGTGCTGGTTTGAGTATTTCAGAAACTGCTGATCTCCTGGGATTTTCATGCTGAAACACAGAAAGGTGTGAAAAAAATCCAGCAAGCAGCAGGAAATGCCTTGTTAATAAGAGATGTCAAAGGTGCACGGCTAGCTGACAGAACAGATTTGGTAATTCAATCAACCTCTGTCTATCAAGGTGACCAGCAAAGCATCTCAGAGTGTACAGACCCCATTGGGTTTCATATATACAAGTCCTCTTTGTGACACCAAAACTGCTCTAACCTGTTGCAGCCTGGGCTCCACAAGAACTCCGAAGGTGTGCTGTTGTATCTGGCACCAAGACATTAGCAGCAGATCCTTTAAGTCCTATAAGTTGTGAGGTGGGGCCTCCATGGATCAATGTCCTTTAATATATTCCAGAGAAATAGAGAGAGAGAGCGAGAGAGTATGAGGACAGAGAGCTCAATACAAAGTGATTCTGACTGATCACAGTTATTCTATGGTGAAACATTTATTCTGATGAGAGTAGTGTTTTCCACAGGGCACAATGGCTCATTGAATGCTTTGATGAGTATGAAAATAGTGTAAATCATATGCTTTGGCCTCTGCAGTCGCCCGTTAAATGCTTATGGGAGCTTTTGGACTGATGTGTTCAGACATCTCTCTTCATTACCATCATCAAAACATCAATTGAGCAGATATCTTTTGCATGAATGGCACTACATCCCTCAAATACAGTTGTACAATGTGTGCCAAGGTATATTCAGTATATCCAGATGGAGATTCTTGAAAGTTAATAGATTAAGCTCACCCAAAATAGCTACAAAAAAAAAAAAACTAGTAAGCAGAGAGACACATTCTTAAGATCTGCAGTTTAAGGACTGGGATGATAACGCTGGCAGGAATTTCTCTCAAATTTATATGGAGATATATTGTAAAAAATAAAAAAATAATAAAAAATACATAAATATAAACAGTATATAGCAAACAAAAGGCTCATATACTATGAAGTCAAGAACAAATCACAAATTGAAGGCACCAGTAAGCAAATACATGGCTGCCAAATGTGGCTTGTCCACATTTATCACAAGTCATAAGACAGAGAGTACTTGTTTCCTACAGAAGAAGGAGTGCACTTGTTTACCAATAGTTATGAAAATTATGAAACTTAATGGACTTGGGTTTTCATAATAAATACATAATTTACTTTGCCAATATCAGAAATTCATTATAATGTAAGGCCTCTAATTTTGGATAACTGTGTGTGTTTGTGTGTGTACTGAATATTCCACAGTGGTCCACAAGGTACTTGTACCATTTACTACTTTATTATATACACCTCTAAACTGCATTATGTTGTAAAGGTCTTGCTTTATAACCACTACACTACATTTAACAACAGCAAATAAAATGAAATAAAGAATAAATATATAAATAACTACCCGCGTGTATCTCTCCACTAACAATAGAGACATTTGGAAATGCTAAAATACACAATCTACTGTATATCCTATCATTAAGAGCAATCCTATAACAAAGGTGTCCACCAAACAACGTGGTCTAAAACAGTTGTTTGCCTGCCCTGCAATTATCTTTTTAGTAAAAAAAAAAAAAAAAACATTACTGCAACTGCAAATGTGTCTGAAGCACCTATGATTTGCACAAATAAGCATAAAAACAACAAACAAACAAATAGTCCATTATCACTTTTTTTTAAACGTATAATGTGTAATTTCTTCATCTTCCTGATTTTATGACTTTGTGCTGCTTCAGTGAAAAACCTAGTAACTTCCAGTATACACAGTTCCCAAACCACAGAGGAATATAAAATTCTGTGCTTAAAACCACGAGGGGGTTGGCCACAGGAATGGGGCGATAATAACTTTGTTAGGATGATCCTTTTGCCTCAGCTCCATTTTCTCCAGCTGCATCGCATAGCTTTTCTCTGCATGAATGAAGGTGAATCTGCAAGAAACCTCCCCCTTATTTTATTTTCAGCTCGCTTTCCCATAATTACTCCCCACTAAACTGTTTGCACAACAATGCCACAAAACATCTGCAAAAACAGGTAATTATTGTGTCAAGGCAAACTAATGCATTTTGTATGGAGAATATGCTTCACCGACAGCAATTATAACACATTTCCCTTTTTCTGTATTCCACCACTACCCCACCCACCTACCCCCACATACTCCCCACCCCCACCTCCGGCACAGAAATGATTGGCTGTTGGATAATGCTGGGCATCACATATAAACATGTGCTTAGTGAAGTGTTCAGTTACATTTGCCACCTTGATACTTTACTAAGCACAAAAGACACACTGACCAATCTGGCGTTTTCAATTGACAGAATTTAGTATTGGGTAATATTTCACAGTGGTATATTAAACACAAAAGTTCTTGATGGAAAATTAAAGCTGACCTCAACATATAAAATAGGGCAAATGTTATATTTTATATTCACCAATCAGCCATAACATTATGACCACTGACAGGTGACGTGAATAACACTGATTATCTCCTCATCATGGCACCTGTAAGTGGGTGGGATATATTAGTCGGCAGGAAGAAAGTGGCCTGGTCTGGTTTTCTTTTATATCACGTGGATGACCGGCTGAGCATGCATTGCTTACTAGGGGAACACTTGGCACCAGGATGCACTATGGGAATAAGGCAAGCCGGCAGAGGCATTGTCATGCTTTGGGCAATGTTCTGCTGGGAAACCTTGGGTCCTGCCATCCATGTGGATGTTACTTTGACACGTACCACCTATCTAAGCATTGTTGCAGACCATGTACACCCTTTCATGGAAACGGTATTCCCTAATGACTGTGACCTCTTTCAGCAGGATAATGTGCGGTGCCACAAAGCAAAAATGGTTCAGGAATGGTTTGATGAGCACAACAACAAGTTTGAGGTGTTGACTTTGCCTCCAAATTCCCCAGATCTCAATCTAATCGAGCATCTGTGGGATGTGCTGGACAAACAAGTCTGATCCATGAAGGCCTCAGAGAAAATCATCCAAATTAGCACTAATTAATTCAATTACATTTTATTTGAATAGTGTTTTTAACAATGGGGATTGTCACAAAGCAGCAGGAATAATAAAAAAAAATTAATAAAAAAAAAATTATTTATATTTATCCCTTATGAGCAAGCCAGAGACAACGATTTCAAGGAAAAACTCAAAAAGATGAAAACCTAAGATGATATGAGGAAAAAAACCTTGAGTGGAGTTTAAAAGGGAAGTTATCTTCATCTGGGTGACACCAGCGAGTGTGATTGTGAAAATTTCCTTTCTATAGCTGTGTTTATAGATTTATTTAATGATAATGTTAATCAATGCCACACACAGGCATGCCTAGGTAACATATGCACATATTTAAAGCCACTGTACAATATCATACGGCTTGAAACATTTACAGTCTAGAATTTGAACTCTAGTGGTAATAATAAATTGTTTACTCCTTTAAGTCTTTAATTTCCTCCCATCTCATTCAATTGGCCCGTTAATGCAAGGTTATCTAGCACAATACTGACACACCAAGCAACTTTCATTCTGTGGTACAAGAATTTTTAGGAATACCTAGGAAAAAGACATTATTAAGCTGTAAAATCCCAATTTCTAAGTCAGATTTCATGGCACTGGCTGCCACTTCCACGTAGCTCTTTGACGAAAGCTTTCGCTGAATACAATACTGGCCTGGATGCATTCTCATCTGCAACAGCAGAACATTTAAGAGTTTTATTAATATGCTGCTGCATTGTTACCTTTGACAGCAGTGTTGGGATTCTGCCACAGTGTGACATCTTTGGATCTCAAATAAAGAGACTGTGGGCTGACCAGAAACATGTGCAATTTAATAGTTGTTGCTGTTGTTGTTCTTTTGGCTGCTCCCTGTTCAGGGTCACCACAGCAGATCATTTGGTCCATGTATTTTTTTATTTTGGCACAGGTTTTATGCCGGATGCCCTTCCTGATGCAACCCTCCCATTTTATCCAGGCTTGGGACCAGCACTAAGATTGAGCTCTTCAGTAGCTGGGTTAGCTCCCTGACCAGGAATCAAAGCCAGGACATGGCAATGAGAGCCCGGGATCCTGCCACTGGACCACCAGGAGGCCACGTGCAATTAAATAGTAAGGTAAAATAAAGTTTTTAATTGAAAGTCACTGTCTATCCTTTATATTTTCATATGGCATGTTGCGTTCAACGTCAAAACCACTGCCTGATATGCAAACAGTGATGCTACATACATCTTTAGGGTAGATTCAGAAATCCTACACGACACACATGGAGAGGATTTAGTCAACTGTGCACCTATGCATTCTGGTCCAGGAGACAGAGATTTTCCTGTTTGCTCATAATCATGTTGTTCTGTAGTAGGCGTTTCAAATGACCTGAAAGCTTAATGTACTGAAACCAGTACAGCATTACAGACTTACTGCAGCTGTGTGTGTGTGTGTGTGTGTGTGTGTGTGTGTGTGTGTGTGGGGGGGCGCGCATGCATGTGCATGTGCATGTGTGCATACACATTTCTTATGGGATTTAATATATAATTTTATTCAGTATTTTTCAATGTTTTCAAGCATTTCAAGCTTCATTCTTTTATTATGTTGGCATATACTTTTTTTGTATTTGCCAAAGATAAATGGATAAAAAAAAAGAAAATCTGCCAGTAGAAGATGTATGTATGTATGTATGTATGTATGTATGTATGTATGTAATTTTTTCATATATCGGTTTGTTTTAACATTGTTTAATTAAATAAATAGTAATTAAAGAAAAAAATATTATATACTAGATATTTTTACTTGCTAATATTTTTTTTGGCTTTAATTTTATAGCATTTTCTATATATGTTCTGAAGCATCTATAAAGAGGCTTTTTTATTTCCTTAAATGTTATTAATATTGGTACAAACTGAGAGGCAGTTGTACGATTGGGCATTTAAAATGTAGTGCAACAAAAATAAAAATACAAAGCTTGGGTCAATGGGTCCCTTTTCCAACCGCCAACTAGCCAACGAACAGAAATCAGGAATTAATATTCCATCAGAACACAATGTAGTAACACAAATCATTTAGAACCTCAGGTTTAATAATTGACCTTCAAATATCACCAGCACCACTGTCAAGCCCATTATTGCCATTTGTTTTTGTAGATCATGAATAGTGGTGCTGAAACACAGCACTCAGGCTGTGTTCCTGTTGAGAGAATCATTCGGCGTGTGGCGGAATGTGGGGCAGCCAGCAGGGGAGGTGTCCAGGCGAACCACAGTGCCAGTTGGGGGTTGCACACTCCTGGGGTAAAAAGCAACTTCAGCTTCCACCCCCTGCTATGAATATCATCCCAGACCCAAAGGTGGATTTGTTTATAGAGTTTAGCAGACTCCCATTGCGGTATCATACAACTGTCTGTCTGTCTGTCTGTCTGTCTGTCTGTCTGTCTAATCTCTCAAGTTGTTCAATTAGTTACGTCAATTAAAATGTCGCTAATTACATCATTTTCATCCTCAACGATTTTTTTTGATAACCCTTAGTTCCCTATTTCCCTGTGGATGGAGTTATGTCATCCTGAAAGAGATCACTCATACAGTCATCATTAGATACTGAAAAACTTTGTATTGATGTGCAGGAGCCCTTCTCTCTAAAAGAACAAGTTGATCCAGACCCATGTCAGCAATATGACGAAGTCAGACCATGAATTCAGCTCTATTAAAGGAAAGAAGTGGTATAGTCCATTTACTCACAAGCAGAAAATGTTTATCAGATAGAGGAAAACTAATATATACATAATGATTGTGTGAGAAACAGTGTGGACTTTCAGCTTTAAATAAGCACTCACTCTAAGTGTTAATAAGTGACCAAATTGTTAGATTTTTGCACACTCATGCACACCCAAACACAAACTATACACTAAAACCAATAAAAATTCAACATAATTCCTTCCAGATTAGTTATATCAAAATAAAAATACATGGCAAGCAAATTATTTAAAAACATTACAGTAAATGTTAATTCATAGTACATAAATATCGCAAGCCAACATTTTAGAAGCATTTAACGCCCTAAGAATTTGGACAACAGAATATTAAGAGATAATCATAAACCAGATTTTGAACACAGTCACTTCAGAAGATTGTTTATAGCCTTTGACTGAATTAAATATGCATATTAGCATAGAAGACTGCATGTAAAGCATCATTTCTTGTACTAAAATGGGGGAAATAAATAGGCTTTACCATTTATTATCTATAATAAATTTATGACTAGAAAATCACATTTGCTCACTGACTCCTTGACTGACTACAATTTTATTTTTAAGATAGAAGACAATCCATATTATTAATGAAAACATGGGAACATTAAACATGAGAAGATTTAGAAACCTAAGCCACAAAAGGCATTACAATCGACAAGATTTTGTTGTAAGACAAAGAACAGAAGAAAAGAATCAAGTGTTGGACTGAGAACAAGTTTACACATTGAAGATCAGACCAATGACAGGGACCAGACAAGAACCAAAACAAAGGCACAAGTTAAAAGAAAATCAATTCGATTCGAACAAAATTTCGATCCAACAGACGAGCTACTGTAGCTCAAATTGCTGAAGAAGTTAATGTTGGTTCTGATAGAAAGGTGTCAGAAAACACAGTGCATCACAGTTTGATACGTATGGGGCTGCATAGCCGCAGACCAGTCAGTGTGCCTATGCTGACCCTTGTGCACTACCAAAAGCACCAACAATGGGAACGTGAGCATCAGAACTGGACCATGAAGCAATGGAAGAAGGTGGCCTGGTCTGATGAATCACGTTTTCCTTTACATCACATGGATGGCCGGGTGCATGTGCATCGCTTACTAGGGGAACACATGGCACCAGGATGCACTATGAGAAGAAGGCAAGCCGGCGGAGGCAGTGTCATGCTTTGGGCAATGTTCTGCTGGGAAACCTTGGGTCCTGCCATCCATGTGGATGTTACTTTGACACGTACCACCTACCCAAGCATTTTTGCAGAGTATGTACACCCTTTCATGGAAACAGTATTCCCTTATGGCTGTGGCCTTTCTCAGCAAGATAATGCGCCGTGCCACAAAGCAAAAATAATTCTAACAGTGAGAGGAAACCAGGAAGAAATCTATATGGACATGGTGAGATCTCTAACAGACACTTACCCAAACTCAGAATTGAAACAGAAGCCCTGGATTTGTGAGGCCTGATCAGGATGAAAAATAAATAAATATTGAATTTTTCAATGAAAAGATGGCTTATTTGTAATTTAGTAGCTGTTCAGTTTGAGATTGTGTTTGAAATCTTTTTAGTGAAAGGATGTTTATTGTCAGGCTTAAGTTAAAGTCGCTCCATAGTCGAAGCCCATCCCAGGAATACTGAACATGAGGTAAAAGCATGGCATGTCCATTGCAGAGCACCGTTTGATTCACACCTATGAGCTTTTTATGGCTGTTTAGTGTAGTATCATGTTTGTGGGAGGTGAGAATAAACTTGGAAAGCTTGAGTGTTCAACCTTGGACACAAAAAGTAAATAATCTCCAGATGCTGGAAATGTAAGGCAGCAGTGCTAACAACTGCACCACTTTGCTGCCAAAGAGTTTGTATTTTTTGTAGTATTTGTAGTACACAATGCCAGAAATGCACTATGGAAAGTAATTCAAGCTGGAGATTCGATTCCTGCCCGCTTCCTGAATGAGCAGAGTTTGCATGGTCTACCTATGCTTTGAGGGTTTCCTCCTAGTACCTTGGTTTCCTCCCCAGTCCAAAAACATGCCTCGTAGGCTATTTAGCGTCTCTAAATTGTCTTTTGCGTGGACCTTTGTGTTGCCACCCTGTCTAGAGTATCCTCTGCCTTGTGACCTGATTCCTCATGAGACAGGCTCAAGATTCTCTGTGACCCTGTGTAGGAAAATGGGTACAGAAAATTGCAGGAAGATGTTAAATGTATATCATATGGATGACATTATGCAGCTAGGAGTGTAGCTATAAATGCTTCTGCAACTTGTACCCCAGATCAATAATGTTTCACCTGTTCTCCCAGTTCTCTCGTTTCCTTCCACCTCAAAAAATTTGATGTGTGTGTGTGTGTGTGTGTGCGTGTGTGTGTGTGTGTGTGTGTGTGTGTGTGTGTGTGTGTGTGTGTGTGCGTGTGTGTGTGTGTGTGTCTGAAAATGAATGAATGAATAAACTCTGTGTATTTTATGATATGCTTTATCCATGATTTTTAATCTCTTTTCTATGTTTTAAACAAATTTAAAATAAAAAATAGCAATATTTATATAATCAGTTTTAATTTTTATATGTGCATTGTGGGTAAATATACAGTCACCAGCCACTTTAATAGGAACATCTGTACCCATGCTCATTTATGCAGTTATCCAATAATCCAATCATATGGCAGCAGTGCACTGCATGAATCATGTATATACAGGTAAAAGAAATACGAATAATAATGTTGTCATAATGTTGGCTAATAAAGTTAGCCAACTGTAGACTCATATTCCTGGTCATGGCTGACAGAAGCATCACCAAGTGTGATCCTCTGCTATTTTTGACCATCCACCATTGACCATTTAACAAGTTTTGTGATCCTTTTCTGCTCGTCATGGGAATTATTTGGGGGGTTTTTATTGGTTGAAAATCACTACAGTGGTTTTTAATATTGAAAATGTTGTCTAATATCGTGTTTGTGTGAGGTAAAAACAGACAAACAAAACAATTATACATGGTTTTATTAGAAGGTCTAATGGTCTTATGGTTTGTTTAGACTGTAGCTCTGTTTTCGAGTGTGTACAAAGGAATAACTTCAGAGAACATCTTACACTGCGAAACATAATGTCTTAGAAAGGAACAATATCTTGCATATAGGCAAATCCAGCTAATATTTATCTTTATTAGATATTGGATTCGATATATTATGCACTTAGCATTAGTAAATAGGCTTAACAGCTTTATATTTCTTATATAATAACCTCATAATAAGGAATATTAACTAATATTTCCTTTATTTAAGATGTCTTTACTTATTAATATATCATATTTTGTCCACTCAAAACACCATATAGCTTTTATTTTTATTTTTGTTTTTTTAACCAGCTATTTATTTACTCTATACAGTGCTGAAATACTGTATCAGTATACTTTTTCCTCTGCAAAATGGGACATGGAAATGGACCCATAGGGCCATCTGCTGTTGAGGAAGGTGAGAATCTTTAGACGTGGCCAAGAAACATAGCACCAAATGGTATATTTGAATTGAATGGTGTAATATAATGTAAATTTGCGTAAACAACATTTAATAATATGTGGAACACATTTACTTTTTTGCTTTGTTTGTTTGATTTATATTTTGTATTTGCTTGCTTGACAAGGTTTGTATTTTCTAAGAGACTCAGCACTCAGGTATTTCCATCCATCCATTTTCTGTCCCATTTATCCTACACAGGGTGGCAGAGAACCTGAAGCATATCCAAGCTGCACAAAGCATGAGACACCATGGACATCACACCCATTTACACAGACAATTTAGAGATGCCTCGGGACTGGGGAGGAAACTGGAGTATCTGGAGGAATCCCCAGAGGTGCAGGGAGAACATGTAAACTCCATGCAGACAGAGCGGAGACGGGAATCGAACCTCCAACCCTAATAACCAGTAAGCCACCATGTGAGTTGGACATTTAAATAATATATTTCATTATAAATATTGTATGAAATAATTGACACACTATAGCATTATATCAGCAAATTACATTTGCTCCTGCTGAAAAAAAAAAATCTAGTCATTTGAGATAGTGGAATCATTTGCTGAATTAATGCGTAATGAGTTTTGATGTCAAAAGTCATTTCCGCTTGAGAACAATGTTTAATGAACTAATCATCTATCCTTTATTCTGGATGATTGATTGTAATAAGAGGGTTAAGCAATACCTACTTTATGTTTTATTAATGAACAACATGCAGATATTAGACACATTTAAAACTAGGAACAGGCGTCAATTAAATTGTATACTTCACCTGTGCGCTATTAGCACCTCATAAATAAAACATCGCTGCATTTTAATGTTAGTGAAGCCGTTGAGGATGAAACAAAGCTGTGTTAGGGCGACCTCTACTGGATAAAGTTTGCAGGTAACAAATAATAATTGGGAGTTTTTCCAGACATTTTTAAGCTAAATGTTAAAATAATAATAATAATAATAATAATAATAATAATAATAATAATAATAATAATAATAATAATAATAATAATATAAGCGGTAGACAATGAATGAATGAATCATTTAAATTAATCTAATTAGAAAATATACTAAAGTAAAGCGAAAGGGGTTGTATAGACCCAACAGTCAGATATTATTATTCTGATGCAAAAAGTTTGTAATACATTCATTGTCTACCGCTTATCCGAACTACTCTCAGGTCACGGGGAGGCTGTGCCTATCTCAGGCATCATTGGGCATCAAGGCAGGATACACCCTGGACAGAGTGCCAACCCATCGCAGGGCACACACACTCTCATTCACTCACGCAATCACACACTACAGACAATTTAGAGATGCCAATCAACCTACCATGCATGTCTTTGGATTGGGGGAGGAAACCAGAGTAAACCCCTGAGGCACGGGGAGAACATGCAAACTCCACACACACATGGCGGAGGCGGGAATCGAACCCCCAACCCTAGAGGTGTGAGGCAAACGTGCTAACCACTAAGCCACCATGCCCAAGTTTGTAATACATATACATAATACATATACATAATACATATACATAATACATATATATATACACACACAGGGGGCCACGGTGGCTTGGTGGTTAGCACGTAGGTTGATTGGCATCTCTAAATTGTCCATAGTGTGTGACTGCGTGAGTGAATGAGAGAGAGAGAGAGAGTGTGTGTGTGTGTGTGTGTGTGTGTGTGTGTGTGTGTGTGTGTGTGTGTGTGTGTGTGTGTGTGTGTGTGTGTGTGTGTGTGTGTGTGTGTGTGTGTGTGTGTGTGTGTGCGTGCCCTGCGATGGGTTGGCACTCCGTCCAGGGTGTATCCTGCCTTGATGCCCAATGACGCCTGAGATAGGTACAGGCTCCCTGTGACCCGAGTATAGTTCGGATAAGCGGTAGACAATGACTGAATGAATATACACACACAAACAGATAAATAGTCTGGCTTTGATTTTTTTTAATGTTTTTTTATTTCACTCTTTGCTTTGGGAAAATATTTCAAATACACTAATATTTTATTATTATAATAATAATTAATACTTAAAATCTCTCTCTCTCTCTCTCTCTCTCTCTCTCTCTCTCTCTCTCTCTCTGTCAAGCTGTACATCCCACTCCCGAGCTCCCAGTGTGACCTCTGGCTCTACCTCTGGTCTTGTCGCTTGGTGGTGCTCACTGATGCTGTGGATGGATCTGTGTGGACAGCCAGTGACCAGGAGACAGCCATGGACAGAGCCACTTGGGGACTATAACACCGTCACTGATCTGCTGTTACATCTGTCAGCTTGCGACAGCAAGGAATTAGTGTCTATAACGAACTCAGAAACTACACTGACCTAATAGTTCCTCATGGACCCTTGGTTGATGTTTTAGAAAGGACACTATTTACATTTACATTATTTACTGTCCAGTGTCACCCAAATGAGGATGGGTTTCCTTCTGAGTCTGGTTCCTCTCAAGGTTTCTTCCTCATATCATCACAGGGAGTTTTTCCTTGCCACCGTCGCCGCAGGCTTGCTCATTAGGGATAAATAGGGATAAAATAGTTTAATAATTTAATGATTCTTTTTTTTCCCTCTTCCATTCTGTTTCTCTATTTTTGTAAAGCTGCTTTGAGACAATGTCCATTGTAAAAAGCGCTATACAATTAAATTGAATTGAATTGAAAATTGAATATTTCAATATTCCAAAAAATTTCAAAGGGACAATATTTCAAATACTGGCAGGAAAAGATCTTTGAGTTGTTACTCATCAATAATCAGTATGTCAAAGTAACATCGTGGACTTCTTACAGTTTACTCAAGTTTGGGGATTGTGAAGGAGTAAATTTTGAAATATTGTCCCTTTGAAATGTTTGTAATATTGAAATATTGAAGTATTGAGTAAACTGCAGTGTTTTGTAGGGATTGTAGTCTGGAGAGATCGTGTTTCTAGGCCGCTGTATGTTCTGGAAAGTGGAGAATGTGGTTCTGACAAGTCTCTGTCAGAACAGAGACTCAAGCTGTAATTGCATATAATGACTTTCGTTGACATTTTAATTTGTGGAGTCTTTATCAATTTAGATTACATACATTTGTGTTCATATGATGTATGATACAAAATCAGAATGTGAGAATATTAAAGTGTCCAAATAGTTATTTCCCTTCATTTATCTGTCTCTTTTTCTGTTAAAAATATATAGATATCTCTTTAAAACTATTTTTGTTATTAAATTTGATTCATATTTACACTTTAATCAGCTTGCACAGTGACAACTGCAAAGAAACAGTAACAGTCACACTGAAACCGTGATTGTCACACTTCAGAAAATGCCGTGTAGCATGAGGCAAACATGAGATGTGCATCTTATACGTACCATAATGACTCATGAAGGCTTAACGTAATGGGCCAAAAAGTCTCTGTGTAAACCTACAGTGTTCTTCTTAGCTTTTCTGAAGTCATAATGTGGCTCAGTTTAAAAAAAAAAAAAAAAAAAAAAAAAAAAACCTTATTAAGATTAGTAAACCTGCTAATATTGTTTTTCAGAGTTTGTTGTATTGTATGATGTCTGAAGAACCAGTTGGATTTAATGTGGATTTAATGGATTTAATTGTGTATAATTGTTGCTTGTTCAGATTCACGACAAACATGTTGCGTAAGAGACAAGGCTGTGGTACGAGAGGGCAAACAAATGTACAAAAATGCAGCCAGAAGCTGAACTGGAGCCAGCTATCATTGCACAGCACAATAAAAAGTAACAGGAAAGGCAGACAAATTCATCAAGCATCACTACTGTACTCACCATTTTGGTATTTACTTCTTCTACAATCATTTATCTTCTTTTCTTTGCATATATTCTGTCACTATTCATTATATTATTAAACCATTATTCATGGATCAAAGAATTCCTGTGATAAACAGTGATTAATCAATGATATTCATGAATACACAACACACACACATTTCACTATCATTCTGTCTCACACCACATTTTTGTTATTCATAATAATCGGGCAAGAAATTGTTGTGTTGTTTTGTAATTCTTATAAGTCAGCACATATACATTGATCCCACTGTCTCATGCCACATTTTTATTGTTCTGTGCTGCACTAACAGCTGCACTTGACTTAACTTCTTGTATGTTTCATTGACAGGACTATACAGTTGCTAAAAATATGGTGTGCAGTCATGCCAGTAGAAATGTGTGGATTTAGTGTGGAGTATAGGACACCACAGTGTCTCCAGGGTGAAAAGAGAATCGAGAAAAGACAACTGACTTCTAATAAGCCCTCAAAACAGACATATGATATATGAACATATATAATATTGTTTTGTGCCTCATATAATGCCTCTAGGTTCTGTAATAATGATTTATTAACTTTATTTAGTCAAGTCAGATAGCAAAATGCATACAAATTTGACATACACTCATGCTATTCCCATAAAAAATGGGTAAAACCAAAGTTTCAGAGATGTTTGTCTGACTGCAGTAAAAGGTGGTTATTTGAGCGTTCCTTTTAGTTTTTACCAGCCTGTCTGATTCTCCTCTGATCCTCTCAGTAACAAAGTGTTTGCACTTACAAAACTACTTCTCACTGTTTGCTTCTGTTGTGTTGTCTGTGTTTATACATTCCATCCACTCCAGGATTTTTTTTAAATAACAACAACCCTGTCCGGCACCAACAAACAAACCTCTGTCAAAGTCCTAGATCATAAGATCATATTTCTCATCATTGACTGAAGCCTTACATATTTTATGCATTGTTTTGATGCCTCAAGATAGGCTGATATAAGTTAAGATAAGATGGTATGATGTATGTTTTTGCGCGTGGTACATTGTACCATGGGGTGGTGGTGGTGCAGGTGCAAGTGGTTAAGGCTCTGGGTCGTGGACCAGAAGATCAGGGTTCAAGCCCCAGCATTGCCAAGCTGGCATCGTTGGGCACTTGAGCAAGGCCCCCAACCCACCCTGCTCCAGGGGTGCTGCCTTATGGTTGACCCTACACTCTGACCCCAACCGCCAAGGATGGGATATGCAAAGGAAGAATTTCACTGTACAGTAATGTATATGTGACAAATAAAGACTACTTAACTTAATGTAATTATTGCATGAATATCTGCATGAATGTGCAGGTTAACAGGAGTTCATAATAAATTGGTCAGTGGAGTACATATTGCATTATTTGGTTAATTAATTGTGGCTGGATGAAGTGGTCTGGGCAGGCAAGAGACTCTCAGCCTGAATTTTTTTTCTTGGTCCTGACTACAGAAAGCGCAAATACACAACAATGTCAGAAGAATGGAAAAAATAAATGTACAATACCCAAGACAAGAAACCTTTATTATCATCAAATATACATTACAGCAGAATTCTTTTCTTCACACAGCCCAGCTGAAGAAGTTGGGGTCAGAGCACAGGGGCAGCTATGATGCAGCACCCCTGAAGTAGGGAGGGTTAAGGGCCTTGATCAAAGGCCCAACAGTGGAGCTTGATGGTGCTCGGGTTTCAACCCTGAGCAACAACACAGCGCCTTAACCACTTGAGCCACCACTGACCCAAAGGATACACCAACAACAAGGGTTGAAGTCGAACCCATGTGTGCAGAGCACAACGGATTAGCAGTCCATAAATAAATACATATACAATAAATACACAGGACAGTAAAAGAACAATATTGGATAGGGTTGCCTTATAGGGACAAAACTATTGTGGAGTCTATTAATAAATAAGGCAGTCAAGTTTCATGATAAAAAATATAGTAGATAGTATATAGATACTTCAAACAGAACTGACAAGTCCTACAGCAAATGATTTGAACTTTCATCATTGATCTGCTTTAAATAATTGGCCTTCTAGTCCATTTAACTTGATATTACTTTGCAAACAAGATTCTGTACAGGAAATGTGTACAGGAAATTTCTGCAAACATGTATTAGTTTGATTGGCCATCACATGGTGGACATGTGTACATGTTAATTGTTATTTGGTCAAAAATCACTTCTGCTGGGGAGGATTTAAATATCACTGATCACATAAATAGTGGATGTATTGTTGCCATTGTTTGCTATGACTTTATAGCTTTTTGCTACAGGATGCTATATGTTCTGAGAATGTTAGTGTGTGCTGGAAAATGCTGTGTAATCCATCAGACATGGAATGATTCATTAATGTCTCAGTAAAGGCAAACTTTACTGAGAGCGTACTGATAAACACTTGACTAACCTTGTGTACAAGATAAGTTGGTATAAATGGTTTTAAGTATTAGAGGCTCAAAGAAAGCCTAATGCTTTTAATCCAGTGATGGGTCTGGTCCTATAGCTGACCCAAGGCTGACTCTGTTGATAAAATGGACCATTAAAGTTAAGCCTGAAGGACAGCAGGAGAAAGAATTCAAGAGACTTAAACCTTTTAGTCCCTGCACTTTTTTTTTACCCACTATCAATGGGCAAGCTAGAGGATTTTTTCAATAAGTCCATTTGCTGAAACTTGTCCATTATTGACTTGTCTGTTATTGACTTTTATATAAATAACTGTGCTAGTGACATCACTGACTGTTGATTTGAGGTTAGCTTTGTATATGAAATCCTTAGTACCTACATAATTTAACATGCAATTAACTATACAAACAAAGTGGATCAGTGTGAATTTTGCGTTTATACACAAACAGCACAAATCATTTCAGAATGGTCCTGCATGGAATATCTGCATATTTCAAATATTCACAGAAATGTTAACTTGTTTTCCAAAAAAGACTAAAAAAAGAGAAAAAATCTTATGTTTTTATTTTATGTATCTTCAGTTTAGTGTAGTGAGTTATATTAAAGTTAAGAAATAAAATCACAACACAACAACCACACACACACCATATATACAGTACATATACACATTTACATTTAATTAAATTCAATTTATTTTTAGTGGACATTGTCTCAAAGCAGCTTTATAGAAGTATAGAAACAAAAAAAAGAAAAATATTATAAAGGTTAAAGTTAAGTTAGTATTTTATCCCTAATGAGCGAGCCTGCGGTGATGATGGCAAGGAAAAACTCCCTGAGATGATATGAAAAAGAAATATATGTAAATATACATAACTAAGGTACTTAGCTACTAAATGAAAGGATTCTGAGCACATATATATTATAAATATTGACACTCTGCTTTTCTGCGACTCTTACAGCACCATGACGTCTCTTATATTTTCTTTAATATCATACAAACATTGGTTGTAACACAGTAACACTATCTGTATTTGTTTAGCACTTCAAATATCCACACCTGTATTTGTATTCAGTGAGATTGCGACTGGGCACCAGTACATCGTGTGAATTCCTGCCTTCAATCCCAGTATTCCCAGGATAGGCTCCAGATCCACCACACCCCTGATCAGGACACAGCAGTTACTGAAATGGAGTTGTAGAAATAGAGTGTATCAGTATTCAGAGTTAAACCAGAAGCTGGTGTGATCTTGGAGATCCCTTTCGAGGGAACTCGACACTGCGTCATAACTGACGCTATGTCGAGGAAGTGTGTCTGAAGCTAGTTTCAGGTTCTTCCTTTCGGTCAAGCTCTGTCGCAGAGCACCGTCACGAGGTGCATGAATGCTGCCCTGGCACCGTTGCGTCTCCAGGGCATCCGTGTACTCAATAACCTGGACGACCGGCTTATTCTGGCCCACTCCAAGGCCATGGCAGCCAGTCACCGGGATGTGGTGCTTGCCCATATGAGGTCTCTAGGCCTCGGGATCAACCCAGAGAAGTGTGTGCTTTCTTCATCTCAGAGAACCACCTTCTTGGGGGTGATTTGGGATTCCACCATGATGCGGGCATGTCTATCTCCTGCTCGGGTGACTTCCATACTGTCAGCAGTAAATTCTGTTCAGCTAGACCAGAGCCTCTCTGTTACCGAGGTGCAGAGAGTCCATTGGCCTCATGGAGGCAGCAGCCAACGTGATTCCTTTGGGCCTGCTTCACATGAGGCTGTTCCAATTCTGGCTCAGAGGTGCGGGCTTCTATCCCCATAGGCATCCTCTTGATGCCATCAGGGTTATGCGCTGTGGGCTTTGTATTCTACTTACGTGGACAAGACCCCGGTTTCTGGCCATTCTAGGGGTGTGCCACCATAGCAGGACTCTTTCGACGGACGCCTCACTTTCGGGCTGGGGTGCAGTCTTGGACGGCCACCCTACCCAGGGTCTTTGGGAAGGCCCTCAACTCTCATGGCACATAAATTGCCTGGAGATGAGGGCCATGTTTCTAGCACTGAAACACTTTCTCCCACAACTTCTATGTGCTGGTGCACACAGACAGCACCACAGTGGTTGCTTATATCAACCATCAGGGTAGTCTGCATTTACTCCCTCTGTTCAAGTTGGCGCAGCAGATCCTGCTCTGAGCAGAGACCAGACTCCTTCTGCTTAGAGTCGACACAGTCCCTCTGGGCCTGGATGCTCTGTTGCAGACCTGGCTAAGGCTGCATCTGTATGCCTTTCCCCAGTAGCTCTGCTCCCACAAGTCCTAGCCAGAGTGAGCCACGATGGGGTCCACCTCCTTCTGGTGGATCCCCGCTGGCCCGCTCAAGTTTGGGTCATGGACCTTGTTTCCCTCCTAGACGGCACTCCTTGGGAGATTCCCATCTTGGAAGATCTCCTTTCTCAGACGCGAGGGGCGATTCTCCACCCCCGCCCAGAGATGTGGAAGCTCTGGGTCTGGCCCTTGAGGGGCACCAGTTCCTAGAGGCAGGCCTCTCATCAGAGGTTGTGGAGACTCTACTGAATGCTAGGGCTCCCTCCAGTAGGAAGCTGTATGCTCTTAAGTGGAGGCTTTTAGTCTCTGGTATGCTCAGTATGGGCAGGACCCAGTGCACTGCCCGATTGCTGTACAGTGCTGGGTTTCCTACAGTCTTGCCTTTCTCGGGGCCTGTCCCCTTCTACCTTAAAGGTGTACGTGGCCACCATTGCTGCGAACCACGCCCTTGTGCTTGGGGCCGCTCTAGGTAGGCACCTTCTGGTCTCTCGCTTTCTGTGTGATGCCAAGTGGCTGAGACCTTCCTGTAGACCGCGCCTCCCCTCCTGGGACCTCTCAGTGGTCCAGACGGGTTGCTGGAAGCCCCCTTTGAGCCCTTAAGTTTCTGACCCTTAAAATGGCTCTGCTTTTAGCCTTGGCCTCCCATAGACTGTTAGGGGATCTGTGGGCTCTATTGGTCGCCTCCTGCCTGCCTGGAGTTTGCCCCTGGCATGTCCAAGGCTATTTTGCACCCCAGGGCTGGATATGTCCCAAATGGTGCCCAGGACAGACATCGAGCAGTGTGTGGCGGCGTGGGTATTGACGTTCACATAGCGTCAGTTATGACGCAGCGTCAAGTTCCCTCGAAAGGGAACTACAACTACAACTACAACTACCTGAGAAGGGAACGAGATGCTACATTGCTGGCCACATCCCAAGCGTCCTTTTGCGCTTCCATCAGACAAAGGCAAGCTGAATGGATATGACGTAGGTGCCCTTATATGGACATGCTGGCGCATATCCCTCCATCACTTGTCCTATCCGAGCCAATGAATTGGCGTGTGTGCACACGCCGCTTCAGACACACTTCCTCGACAAAGTGTTCCCATCAGTGTCAAAGTTATGACGCAGCATCTCTTTCCCTTCTCAGAGAACCGGGTTACATACATAACCTGTTGTAGTTTCTTTTAATTATTTAAACCCTAACACTGTTCCTCCAGTGAAAAACACAGGGAATAAAACCCAAAAGGTATAAATGTCATGATGTGAATTCTGTGGCTTTGAGAGTCCCTCAACCTTTCACAACCTATATCACAAGCTACTCTCACTCACTCACTCACTCACTCACTCACTCACTCACTCACTCACTCACTCACTCACTCACTCACTCACTCACTCACTCACTCACTCACTCACTCACTCACTCACTCACTCACTCACTCTCTCTCTCTCTCTCTCTCTCTCTCTCTCTCTCTCTCTCTCTCTCTCTCTCTCTCTCTCTCTCTCTCTCTCATTATAATTTTCCAATTTCCCAGAAACAAACAAATGACCACAAATTTCACACAATCTTTTGTGGAAAAGGGCTATTTTATTAGAAAAATATGTCAAAATAGGTTAAAAAAAATTATCCTAAAGGGGGAATAAATGAAAGCAAAGGAAATTTATGAATGCAATAAACCCATTTAGGAGAATCAAATAAAAAAAGACGTCAAAATGTCAGATGGACACCAGCTGTATGATATTAATAAAAATAATAGAAAATATGTATTAAAAAGACACAATATAACATTATTTTATTTTATTTTTTTGTATAGCAATAATTCTGAAATATTTTGCCTACAAAATAAAACAAATTCAATATATCATTGACCACTGACATACAGTCTAAGCATCCTTGAATATGTAATGTTTAGATTAAATTGAACACCTAACTATTATTTAAAAATGTTCAATGTCTCTCATTTCACAGCATCCAGAATCTTCCTCTGAAATTAAAAAAAAAAGGCTCTGCACATTAATCTGAATTCTTTCTCATGACTTACCACTAAAAGCTTTTCCATTTATTGGACCACTCAAATGCAGCACAAAAGAGGAGCAATATAAAAACGACTACAAGGTCAGAATTCCAATATAATGACGTTACTTGAGACAGAGAATATCTTTTAATGTTTGTGCTTTCGCCAAGCTGTAGGCAGCAGCGTCTCTGAATGCTCACTGAGTCATCCAGGTTTAATTAATACGCTAATATTGTTTTTTTGTTTAAATGAATTTTAATATAGTCTACACACCATTATTGGCAATATGACCATTCATACTTTACATGATTATAAATTCCAGACATCTTATATAAAATGTGTTCTGAGTAAGCTTAAGCAAAAGGTTACCACTAATTGACTGCATCATCTGGATGTCATTCATTCCAAATCCCATTGAAAATTCAATAAGGAGATGTGCAAATTCGACTTCTTTTAAAGTACTAAAACCTGGATTTATCACCTATGTATCACCAGTCAAACAAAAACAACCTCCCTAATTAAGAAGAGGTAAATTTTACGTAAGCTGACACGGTCCTGACTTCAATAAGTCATGTAAACTGACCCTTGTGCCCTTAGCACAGTGGAAAACAACATCATGATTTTTTTTAAATGACAAATACGTGTTAATCCCTCACGGTACTGTTTTAATGAGCAGTGACATTTTTGATGGTGTGTGATAAATTGCCTTGAATTATGGCTCATGATTCATGGAAGCCAGAGAAGAAATTTAGTAGCATGTACCCTTGAAAGGTGTGTCACTTAGGTGGCCTTATAAAGGAAGAGAGGAGAGAGGGTTCAGACATCAGAAACACACACACACACAGGTAAACGGCGGGACATCAAGTGGAAGAACTAAGGTTTTCAGGAAGGAGCTTTCAGAAACCGAAGAACACCTTTCTTCCTTAATAACACGTGAGTAATCATAAATATATGGCTGCTGATTTTAATTTGATCTCTATGCTGTAAAAGGGGGCCTTTTTTTTTTGTTTATTTTATTATTATCTTGTTTTCTGTCATTATCAGTACATGACGCGATCGGATTAAGGAACCATATTTTTGCATTGAAGTTCTATAACAATTTTTTTTCGACATATAGCATAACAGAACATAACATTCATTGACTAAATAACTAAGTATATTTTTTACTATATTTGCACAACCTGAATGTATAGATTTGCATTTTCTTCCCTGATGCTTAGCTTCTATTTTACTTCTTACTCTTTGCTGTGGTTCCTCAGTAATGGGTAAAGAAGTGAGAATGGGGTGTCCTGTGTGGATATTGGCTCTGGCTATGCTGTGTGCAAGTGGCGCAGAGGTTAGAGGCCAGTGCTGGGAAAATACTGGCTGCAAAGATTTAAGCTCTGACAGAAATATCCTGGTGAGTATCTGCTCTACTGGAGGTCCATCTCGGGTATAGGGCTTGGTTTTTGATTGGTTTTACTTTAGGGCATAGTAAATATGCTTGTGACTTTAGTATTTTGTGCTCTATCTTTATATTTATTGTGTGTCTTTTCCAGGACTGCATCAAGTTGTGCCAATCTGAGCTTACAGCAGAGTTTCCTATCTACCCCGGAGATGGCCACCTCCAGCCTTTCTTGCTCATGCCCAATGAAATCCCAGCTGCCACACTTTCCACTCCACAGGAAGATGAAGCTCTAGAGTCTGGTCCACAGCATGAAGACAAGCGCTCCTACTCCATGGAGCATTTCCGTTGGGGTAAGCCTGTGGGTCGCAAGCGCCGACCCATTAAGGTGTATGCCAACGGGGTGGAGGAAGAGTCAGCCGAGGCCATGCCGGCAGAGATGAGGCGCGAGCTTGGTGATGTCGAGGACAGCACCGTCAGCCAGCAAGATAAGAAAGATGGGTCCTATAAGATGAATCACTTTCGCTGGAGTGGGCCACCCACCAGCAAGCGCTACGGAGGTTTCATGAAGTCTTGGGATGAGCGCAGCCAAAAGCCACTGCTCACACTTTTCAAGAACATCATCAACAAAGATGGACACCAGAAGAAGGACCACTGAAGAACTGTTTAGTAACATTAAAACATTTGACCTCAAACTCATATTGTTTGAAAGTAATCCTACTGTACACAGTAAACTTCAAATTAGATTAAAATTAAACTGGAATGACTTTGTTAACTAACAGTAGTTTCTTCTTGTAGCCAGCATTACATTCACATTCATTTAATCTATAATAGTTGCAGACTAGAAGTAATATGTTGATTAAAATATTGATTAGAGGCTGATGGTTAAGCATTTTTATTTATTAAAATGTACTATATTGTATATTATGAAAATGTTAACTATAAAATTATTGCATTTCAAGCAGCAAATGTCAAGGTGATTATTTTGAATGGAAACCCACTAAGCCATTAAAAATGTAAGCACAAAAGTCAAGGAAAAAAATCAGTGTCTGTGAAAAAAAAGTCAGTGCCTTTGACACAAATAAGAGAGAGAGAGAGAGAGAGAGAGAGAGAGAGAGAGAGAGAGAGAGAGAGAGAGAGAGAGAGAGAAGAAGAGAGAGAGAGAGAGAGAGAGAGAGAGAGAGTATTAGGCATATTAGGCAATAATCAAACTGGCAATAAATAGAGATAGATAGATAGATAGATAGATAGATAGATAGATAGATAGATAGATAGATAGATAGATAGATAGATAGATAGATAAATAGATAGATAGATAGATAGATAGATAGATAGATAGATAGATAGATAGATAGATAGATAGATAGATAGATAGATAGATAGATAGATAGATAGATGAATAAATAAACAGATTTTAAGATAACAAATTTAAGATAACAGAACTGAATTTAAGAAACAGAAAAGATTTTTTTTTTTAAAGTTATTAAAAATATATATATATGCCTTATTTCCTACTGTTCCAATCCATAAAAATCTGTGAGACTTTAAATTTAAAATTAGGACCTTTTTTTTAAATAATTTTTTTTAACTACTACTGTTAACTAATACTACCTACTTTTCAACTATTCAAATTTTTTATGGAAACAATTCCAACACATATTTAATAATTTATCTATATTTTCCACAGGCAATGGTGCCAAGTATCCTTCCATATAAACTTAAAATATTAAGGGAAATTATATAAAAAATAATGGAAATGTGCCTTTTCTCAGGCAGAACTTAAGAAATAGATAAAGATAAATTATTAGGCCTATTATCATTAGGCCTACCA
Organism: Hemibagrus guttatus; assembly: GCA_033459395.1. Taxonomy (NCBI): domain Eukaryota; kingdom Metazoa; phylum Chordata; class Actinopteri; order Siluriformes; family Bagridae; genus Hemibagrus; species Hemibagrus guttatus. The sequence goes on along the minus strand of JAUCMX010000008.1, from coordinate 5,116,718 downwards.
ACATATATGGGCCATATTAAATGTCGATAAGACTGGTAGCTAGGTTGGGGTCATTTTTGCATAGTCAAGAACATAAGTTAATCCACAAATGTAAAGAAAGAAGTTATTGCTTATAAATATATAAAGACTACAAGGAATAATTAAGAGTTTAGAAGTAATGGCACATTAGTAATGCAACACTTCTTTGTGTGAGGCACAAGAGTCTGTATAAAAGACATCTACTATATTTTTCTATTGCGTTTATGAAACCTGTGAGGAATCGCTGTCACTGTTGTAAATATTTGCTCTACTGATCATCCAGGAAATTGAGATGCTGGACCTTCTCACATTTAATAACACCTGCCTTCTGCATTGATCTAATCAGTTTAACTACAGGTTTGTATATGAATGGTTTCAATTTGTTTAGTGTATTTTTATTTACTGATCTTTATAGCTGATTTTCTAACATACAAATGTTAAGGATTATTAGACAGTGACTACCAGCTTCCCAAATCACAGACCTCTGAATAATAAAAGCAAGGCTACAACCACAAATAAGGAAATATGTGTCGTGGATGGGAAATATAATAAAAAGATAAGACTTTGATTCCTATGGTATGTTATTGCACAATCCATTTGCAATGTATACTAAATTTGATTGTCAGTAAAATAAAACACAACAGTTGCTGTGATTATAATGCAGAAATTTAATTGATGATATCAATTCTACTAAAATTCATCTTAAAAATTAAATCACTCTTAAATCAGCCCTGATGTTTTACAAACTATATGGCCAAAAGGTTTGTGGACAACTGACCATCACGCCTTTGTGTGCTTTTTGAGCACTCTAGGTTCCAAATTTATTCTTTTTTGAGTTATAATAACTTCTACCATTCTCAGAAGGCATAGATTTTGTCCATGGGGATTTGTGTCCATTCAGCCCCAAGAGTAGTTAGTGCCCCAAGATTATAAGTGAGGTCAGGCGAGCTGGTGCTGTCTTTAGGAACGAGTACATCAGAGAGACAGCTCATGTTGGACGTTTGGGGGACAAAGTTAGGGAAGCCAGATTAAGATGGTTTGGACATGTTCAGAGGAGGGAGAGTGAGTATATTGGTAGGAGAATGTTGGACATGCGGCTGCCAGGCAGGAGGCAAAGAGGAAGGCCAAAGAGGAGGTATATGGACGGAATTAATGAGGATATGAAGCTAGTGGGTGCAAGTGTTGAGGATGCAGAAGATAGGGATAGGTGGAGAGAGATGATTCGCTGTGGCGACCCCTGAAGGGAAAAGCCGAAAGAAGAAGAAGAAGAAGAAGAAGAAGAAGAAGAAGAAGAAGAAGAAGAAGGCGAGCTGGTGCTGTCAGTGTTCCAGTTCATCTTAAAGGTATTCAGTGGGGTTGAAGGTCAAGGATCTTCCATTCCAACTGTGGCAAAATATGTTATAATGGGAACATGTCATGCTGGAACAGGATTGGGCCTCAGTAACAGGAAATTGTAACACTACAACATACAGTACTAAGACATCTTATAAATTAGTGTCATGTTACTGCATGGGACACCTCTATGAGTCTGAAAACACTGTTTTACAAAAGAAAAATACACTAAGCATGCGCAAAACCTTTTGCATACACCTGAACTGGACAAATAACAACGCATTAAACAGAATGCAATGTCCTCCATCACCTAGCAACAACAGGTGATGTTGATAGTTTCAACAACACTCCGGTAGGGGCAGTAATGCTCCCTGTGCACTCCATTAACGAGCAAGACGACGAAGACATACTGTTTATGTCAACTGAGCTTTGTCACTAAGACGATAGAATACAAACCAGCTCTAATCGTTTATGTCACGTTTGTTTACAATGTAGTGAAAACTCGATGTTTAAGATTAACGAAGTATGAATGAATGAATGTCTTTAGCCAGAAAACCTCTCACTGCCTTGTGTATGCATTAGGAATTTAAGCCGGATGCTAACTTTGTTGGATAGTCAACAGAAGAGAGAGAGAGAGAGAGAGAGCATTGGTGGCTTTTTCTAGGATCAGCTTTTTCTAATTTGTTAATTTTTTGCGATCTGACTGAAAATGGACACGAATGTACAGAAAAGAAGGGAAAATAAAAAATCGTTGCGGATTAAAGTTATCAGCCTCGGGAATGCAGAGGTTGGCAAGGTGGGTATATACCCATAGCCAAGCTATTAAACTATACGTCATGGTATTATGAGTAAAACCGCTAGATTTTATCGTACAAATTCAGCTTCATGCTTACTGTCTTTATGGGTACACAAAGTAATTGATGAGTGCTAATTACTCACATTATGTGAGGAATAAATCACTTGAAGTTATTCTGTTAAAGGACAAAAACCAGCGACGCAGTGATTTCATGATCTGACATGAAGCAGATTTTAGGTTACTACCCCAAAGTTGATTATTTTCCTATTACACCATATCCTGAGATGTTTTCTACAGACATGACAGCAATTTGTCTGTGATGCCATTGTTTTCTACACCACATTCACTAGTATTCATTATATAATTAGATTTAATGTTAAGGAACATCCATGAATTTTCTATTGCTACTTTTTTCTTCTCTCTCTCTCTCTCTCTCTCTCTCCTCTCTCTCTCTCTCTCTCTCTCTCTCTCTATCTATCTATCTCTATCTCTCTCTCTCTCTCTCTCTCTCCCTGTCTGTCTCTATCTATCTATCTATCTATCTATCTATCTATCTATCTATCTATCTATCTGTCTGTCTATCTATCCATCTCTCTCTCTCTCTGTCCCTATCTCTATCTGTCTGTCTCTATATCTATCTATCTATCTATCTATCTATCTATCTATCTATCTATCTATCTATCTATCGCTCCTTGTCTGTCTCTATCTATCTATCTATCTATCTCTATCTCTCTCTCTCTCTCTCTCCCTGTCTGTCTCTATCTATCTATCTATCTATCTATCTATCTATCTATCTATCTATCTATCTATCTATCTATCGCTCCTTGTCTGTCTCTATCTATCTCTATCTCTCTCTCTCTCTCTCCCTGTCTGTCTCTATCTATCTATCTATCTATCTATCTATCTATCTATCTATCTATCTATCTATCTATCTATCTATCGCTCCTTGTCTGTCTCTATCTCTCTGTCTGTCTGTCTGTCTGTCCGTCCGTCCGTCCGTCCGTCTGTCTATCTATCTATCTATCTATCTGTCTGCCTATCTATCCATCTCTCTCTCTCTCTCCGTCTCTCTCTCTCTCTCTCTCTCTCTCTCTCTCTCTCTCTCTCTCTCTCTCTCTCTCTCTCTCTCTCTCTCTCTCTCTCTCTCTCTCGCTCGCTCTCTCATTTATTTAAGTACGTAGTATGTCATGTTCCCAAGAAAGCGGCAAAAAGACTTTTTCTGTGACAGAAAACCTGCATTGACTGACTGTTACAAAGCACCTACACTAGGACTCCTTCTATAAGAGTTAAATTAACGTTTTCTGACAGAAAATGTATCGATGAAAGCATATCAACGATTATACAATAATTAAGATTGCATCTTAATCAGCTCTATAGGTTGTGACTCAGTATATCAGACACATTAGGGCACTCCTGACTCAATTTCCAGTCACTGTAAAACATTAAAAAAAAATATTTAAGTTTGTCATAATTTTCTTAGCTTAATCACATGCTTTTCTGTCATGGTACTTCAAGTAGGATTTTCGGCAAGCTAGTGGATTTATTTAGCTGAAATATGACATCATTTCCAGTAGTTCGCATCCCTGTTTTTTGTGGTGCATTATGGGATTTTTTTTTAATGGAGTAAACATTTCAGCACACTGGAAGAGTTTTGCGATTGAGAGAAAGAGCTAGACCTTAAAATGGCCAAATTCTCTCAGCATTGCCCTGAATATTGAACTAAGTATCTGATTGAGACACACCCTACTTTTAAAATATGTTTATGAGCAGTATTAGATTACGTCTCTGTGAGTGAGTTGTTACTATAGCAGCAGTAACATGATATTAGAATAAGTGTGTTATTTTGAGTTCCAGCTATTAGAGCCATGCTGTTATTGAAAGTGAATCATAATGATCAGATTCAAGAATTAAACCGTGCTGCAGAATAAATATATAGACTGATAAATACACTATATTGACAAAAGTTTTGGGACGTCTGCCTTTACCTGCAGATGAATGTAATATGGGTTAGCCCAGCCTTTGCGGCTATAACAGCTTCAACTCTTCTGGGAAGGCTTTCCACAGTGAAGTGTGTTTATGGGAATTTTTGACCATTCCTCTAGAAGCGCATTTGTGAGGTCAGGCACTGATGTTGGACGAGAAGGCCTGGCTTGCAGCCTCCACTTTAATTCATCCCAAAGGTGTTCTATCGGCTTGAGGTCAGGACTCTGTGCAGGCCAGTCAAGTTCCTCCACACCAAGCTCGCTCATCCATGTCTTTATGGATCTTGCTTTGTGCACTGGTGCGCAGTCATGTTGGAACAGGAAGCGGACATCCCCAAACTGTTCCCACAAAGTTGGGAGCATGAAATTGTCCAAAATGAAGCATTAAGAGTTCCTTTCACTGGAACTAAGGGGCCAAGTCCAACCCCTGAAAAACGTCTGAATGTCTGAATTCAATGATTTGGAGGGGTGTCCCAAATCTTTTGGCAATGCAACTTCTCATCTGTATGTCGTTTGTGGTCTTGTATGTTAGAGAGTAATAACAAACCTTGTTTAGTTGTGAACCACCCTGATTTTGTAGCTACCCTAAAAAAAAACATTGTTTAAATTAATGCTAATGAACGAGTCTTGTTCAGTGAATTAAAAGGTTGTTCTGTTTACACTTTTTTTTGATTGTCCTTTTTTTTTTTGTTTCAGAGTTGCATCATTAAACGATACTGCGAGAAACGATTTGTACCCAAATATCTGGCTACAATTGGGATCGATTATGGTGTGACGAAGTAAGTGAGGCGGTTCAGCCGAATATGTAAAAACTTTTAAGCTATCTATGTATGCCTGTTTGTTTCTTATTATCATGTTTACATATCATGTCTAAACCCTTACAGTTTAAGAACATTTAAATAATTTCACCAAAGCTTTGATACATTAAATGCTAAGATGAAATGTAACAGTGAGCTTTACACTGCAGATTTATCCACCAGACACTCCACTGTATTGCGTAGATAAATAATGTACATTTTCTAACAGGAATTGTCATGATATGATACACCTAATGCTTCTCTCTCTCTCTCTCTCTCTCTCTCTATCTCTCTTTGGCTTTCTTTCCCTCAAGGGTTCAAGTACGTGACAGGGAAATTAAAGTAAACATTTTTGATATGGCAGGACATCCCTTCTTTTATGAGGTGGTAATATTCTCACTTTCATCTCATGTCTTTCTTTCAGGGAAAAAGATACAAGAGATGTAATAAAAAAAAATATTATTCCACCGGACCTGAGATCTGGCCAGGGTGTAGACGTGTTATTTTATTTGAAGTGTATTTACACTAAACGTCTCTTTGTGATGCTGTGAGACGATGATTATTGACAGTGAAATAAATCTTGTTTTCCAGGTCCGCAACGAATTCTATAAGGACTCGCAGGGGGTGATTCTGGTGTATGATGTAGGACTGAGGGAGAGCTTTGACGCCCTAGACAGCTGGCTCACAGAGATGAAGCAAGAGATGGGCTCACAAGCCAATATGGAGAGCATTATTTTTGTTGTGTGTGCCAACAAGGTCAGCTTTGCGTATTCTTCATGTTTATGATTTTTTTAAATGTTGAATTGCTATTAGATAGTTAGTAGAGAGTTATAGCAGAGCTCTGACTGTCTGTCACAGGTCGACTTGACTAAAAGGCGAGTGGTAGACGAGAGCGAAGGCAGGTTGTGGGCAGAGAGTCGAGGTTTTCAGTATTTTGAGACATCTGCTCAGAGTGGCGAAGGCATCAGTGAAATGTTTCAGGTTTGTATTCTGCATTCGTTATGCCTCAGCTTAAGGAGTGTATTGAAGTACGGTCTGATACAGACACTAATAGTTCTTATTATACAAGCAATACCAGTTCCATTATGTTGTCTTGATAGGCTTTAGTAGATTTACTTTGTCCTGCTCGAGTCTAGATACACTATAGAGCTTTTCCACTTGAAATAGTTTCCCTAGGTGATAGTATTACACTGCTCATGCTTTACTCGGGGTTAGCAATTAATCCTTGCTCTTCGTTATCTGACGTTTCACACTGTACATTGCTAAACCTTCTTATTTGCAAATTGGCAAGCAAAAATACAGCAAGCCAAATCCTTATTTAAATAATGATTTGCCTCACACTTTAGCATCAGTGAGGAAAAACAGGACAGGTCTGCTGTTCTGAACCCGAGCAGGTATTGTTACCTTTCACAGCTGTCTAATCTTTTGTCGACTTTTAAGTTTGTCACATAGGTCACATTTGTCACAAAGGTCTTTGTTTATGTTCAATGTCCAATAATTTTTCAGTCACCTATTTCCCTTTCACTATGGCTCACACTTCTGTGATGTTCACATTTTGCCGACTGACAGTACCGAGCTGTTTTATGGCAAAAGTATGTGGACACCTGACCATAACACCACTGTTGGCCTTGCTGGAAGTAAATAATTGTATAGAATGTCTATATATGCTCTAGAATTACAGTTTCCCCTAGATTTCACTAGAACTAAGAAGCCTAGTATGTCCCTGTAGACAAATCGAGATTTGTTTGCTAAGGTTGGAGTAGAAGAACTCGAGTGTCCTGCACAAAGTTCTGACTCAATCCCACTGAACACGTGTGGGAAGAACTGGAACCCTGTCTGTGCGCCACATAATCAGCGCCACAGCTCACTCAGGCTCCTGTGGCTGAATGAACACAAATCCTCACTGCCACTTCAAAATCTAGTGGAAAGCCTTCCCAGAAGAGCTGTCATTATTATAACAGCAGAGCGGGACTAAATCTGGAATGCGATGTTCACAAAGCACAAACCACTCAGTTGTCTGCAAACATAGGGTCATATAGTGTATTTTAGAAGCATGAGAAGGAAATAAAGCATAATGCTTTCTTGTACATGGAGTTTGTATTAGAAGAATAGACACAAGGGTTATTGGTGCCACTATTTAAAGGGGAAAAAAAACATTGAACAAGCTTACGAGTTAACTCTGAACTTGTCTTTAAGAGTGTGTGGGTTGTTGTACTTGCTCAGGCCTTTTTTAGCTCCATTACTGATATGTGTGAGAATGGAGGGAAGAGACCAAACCCGGAGGTCAGTATTGGATTCACCAAGGAACAAGCCGATACTATACGACGTATCCGCAGCAGTAAGGACAGTTGGGACATGCTGGGAGTAAAGCCTGGGGCAACAAGGTAAGAGAGAGTAAAATGTTATAAAAAAAAAAAATAATAAAACTTAGAAATTATATTATATTATGTTATATTAATAAAATATTTTTAATGATTAAAATCAATTATTTTGTTTTGCACTTCTCGTACACCATAGCAAAGTCCTTTTAATGAAAAGTCAAAAATTTGTGATTTATAACTAATCTTACATAATTCTTATGTACAGTTTCAAAATACAGTTACAGTATACTTTTGAACTTTGTACGCTAGGTGAAAGATTATTTTCATTCTTTGTACCTTGATTGTATTCTAGGAAAATGCACCGTGTGTTGTTATGCAACAGGAAACCCCTTTTTTTGCTTTACATTAAAAATTACATGCACTGAGAGACAGAAAGAGGCGCTAAGGTAGGCGCTCACAGAGAAGAGATTGGGATAAAACATGTAAAGTTTGGCGGACGACACTGAGACACGAGATAAGGGAATTTCAAGTAGTTGCTACAGCAGAATCACAAAAAAACGCGACAAAGTCCTGGAGAGAATCATAATACAAGGTAGAATGTCTAAATTCCAAACAATATAAAACCGGAAGAAGTGTCGTCTCCTCACATCATGTCGCTAAAACTATAACTCAGATGATAATGTCAGATAATATTTTTTTATATATACACCGTTCAGGCATAACATTATAACCACCTGCCTAATATTGTGTTTGTCCCTCTTTTGCTGACAAACCAGCCCTGACCCGTCATGCACTGTGTATTCTGACACCTTTCTATCAGAACCAACATTAAGGTCTTCAGCAATTTGAGCAACAGTAGCTCGTCTGTAGGATCGGACCACACGGGCCAGCCTTCACTCCCCACGTGCATCGATGAGCCTTGGCTGCCCATGACCCTGTCGCCGGTTCACCACTGTTTCTTCCTTGGACCACTTTTGATAAATACTGACCACTGCAGACCGGGAACACCCCACAAGAGCTGCAGTTTTGGAGATGCTCTGATCCAGTGGTCTAGCCATCACAATTTGGCCCTTGTCAAACTCACTCAAATCCTTACTCTTGCCCATTTTTCCTGCTTCTAACACATCAACTTTGAGGAGAAAATGTTCACTAGCTGCCTAATATATCCCACCCACTAACAGGTGCCATGATGAGGAGATAATCAGTGTTATTCACTTCACCTGTCACTGCTCATAATGTTATGGCTAATCGGTGTATGCTTTATACCGCTTCTAAGAAGCAAATATAGATATTGCTGCTTTCTCATAAACGCCAGATCTTTGATTATAGTAGAAATCAAAATCAATAAATTAGATATATTAATTAAAGATTAGTGAGACTGGGACTAACTTCATCACGTTTGGTTACAGAGAGGAGGTCAACAAGGCGTACAGGAAGCTTGCTGTTCTGCTGCACCCGGATAAATGCGTGGCCCCGGGCAGCGAGGATGCCTTTAAAGCAGTGGTCAACGCTCGAACGTCTCTGCTAAAAAATATCAAGTAAAACCTCATAGAAATACCAACATACTGGTTTGAAGAAAGAGTTTACAAAAAGAAACTACTGTTTGCCATGTGGACATGATGTCATGCATTTCTGTTTTCTTCTACATACCACCTGAACTGTGTTTAGTGAAGTGCTTGAGTTGAATCTTTTGTGTGTTTGTGTGTTATTTGGTTATATGATACAATACGATATCTTCATACTTGTATACTTATGTACTCATAACCTCATCTCTGGTTCATTTAGCTGCTTAATTTATTAAAACTGTGAATGCGTCAGGTAGCTCCTAAACCAAGAAGCTTTAAAGTACAACGGTTTGCATTTATTGTATGGATTGATGTCTTTTTATTTTTTCAGTATAAACTGACTGAACTTAGTATGATTCAGCATTACATTGCTGCTATATGTTTTTTGGAGTTATACTTTATACTTAAGTTATAAAGATACTTCAAGAAGGAAGGATTTCATGTGGAACGCTTCTATATATATGGATGGAAAAATAAAGGTTGTATGGCCTTTATCATGATTTAACCTTAAGCAGTTTTTTTCCCTATACCTCTTTATCATGCCATTAATCTTAGCCCAAGAGATTGGATTGGATCATTTTGTGTCTCACAAGAAAGCAGAGATGATATTATTGCTGTACTATATCTGTGCAGTTTTTTTTAATATATAAAAATTAAAAAGTTTTTTTTTTTCTTTAACAGCACAATATGTAAGGTTACATTTTAAATCACAGGAGAATTTATTTAGGAAACGATTATATACAATTTAAACAGAATATATATATGTTAAAGTTGGTGAATATTATGTTTTTTTTGAACATTAACATTTTCTTTAATTATACATATTTTTTTGGGTTTTGTTGGCACTTAAAAATCCATCTTGTGCTTTTTATTTTTTATTATTTTTTTTTTATTAATTTTTGTTTTTTAAATAAATTGTCATACCCTGTATACCTACTACAGATCTTGGTGCCAAGAATGAATAATGTTTACAGGTTTTTTTTGTGTATTCATTCATTGAAAAAATACACAAATCATTACCGGCCCGTATCTTTATCTATATAATACAAATTATAAAATGTATTCGCACAGAAAAATCATTCGAAAATCTAAATTGTCATAGCACACGATATATGGTTTCATCCATTTCTCCCTTTTCTTCAACTAAGAGGATTCATTTTCATCTCCATGTTTTGATGGCAGCTGTTTTTTATTAATAAGCTGACAGTAAGAATGTGCATGGTGTAGCTTTCAATAAAGCAACGATCACAAGAGCAAATTATGTCTATGTGGCATTACCGGGGGATGTGATTTCTTCAAGTAGCACATGTTCAGGGAACATTTCTTTTCATAAAGCTGATGTTCTGAGCGCACGCTACTCTAAAATGAGTAACTTTAAAAGAATTTCAGGTTCTATTGTTTAGCTAGAAACATGTGCTACTTGAAGACAGCGTGCTCATGTAGATACTTGTAAAATTGTCGGTTTATGTCGGTCATCTCTGTAAAGCAAGCGTGTACCATATTTTGCATGAATGTGTATTTTGCATAAATGGTTAGAGTGTGAGTTTGAATACTGTCATGTCTTGCCCTGTTTTTTTTTTTTTTTTTTGTTGTTATTTATTCACATAAAATGTTTATGCAAGCAGCAAACGTCTTATTAGCTTTTATTATTGTGCGACTTTCTGTCTCCAAGACGTAAGGTTTATTAACTAAACATGATTGTCCTCTTTTGTCCTTTGAAATAATTACTTAACATAAGGATGTTAAGTAAGGAATAACTCACAACAGGATGTGCAGATTTATATGCAAAATAATCCATGGTGTAGTTCTGTGATTGAGTAATTGACATGTTGCACATAAGAGCAAGTCAGGAGCGATTTCAAAGGGATTTGCAAATGATTTATTCATCTGTGTCATGAGATAAGGCAGTTCCTGTTATCACTTACATTTTATTTTTTTATATATGCCAATAAACAGTCAGACAACACTCACCACATCTCCTCCTCTTTCTCTCTCTGTCTGTCTCTCTCACTCTGTGTGTGTCTCAGTGTCTCTCTCTCTCTTTCAGTTTCTCTGTTTCTCTTTCCATCTGTCTCACTCTGTGTGTGTCTGTTTCTCTGTGTGTTCTCTTTCAGTCTTTCTGTGTCTCTCTGTCTCTCTCGCTCTGTGTGTGTGTGTGTGTGTCTCTCTTTTCATCTCTGCTCTGTCACTCTCAATTCCTCTTTCTGTCTCTCTGTGTCTCTGTCTCTCTCTCTCTCTCTCTCCCCCTCTCTCTCTCTCTCTCTCTGAAAAACCTTGAAAGCACAGTGACTGTTAAAAAGTGCTCACACCCAACACTCCTTCAAGAAAGGTTGCATAAATGTATCCAAACAAAAAAAAAAAAATAATGATTATATATATTTTTAAATAATTATTAGTCTCAGGTTGTGAAGTGTCTGCAGTAATGTGGATCCCTGAGTATGACCTGTTACTATAGAAACAATAACACAGAAAATATTATCCAGTCCGTGCTGTGGCTTTACACCAAAACAAAGCCCAACCTCTGACCAATCAGATTTGCCAATTCCACCATGCTGTGGTATAAACTAAAGTAATAATACAACATGGAGAGAACTGAATTACATCTACTGTATATTGTGAAAATATTGAGTCCTGGAATGAGCACAGGATAGTCTGTATGATTACAGCAGCAATCTTTAGTTTATTCAGGTGGAGATATCCATAGCAGCAGAAAGTGAGTCACAAGTACAAAAAAAAAAAAAGAAGCAAAACAAAGCATCAGCAGAAATCAAGCAGGAGAGACCAGAAGGCTAGAAGAAGCACAGGAGTGGAAGTCTGTCAGGATCTATATAATCTATCTATCAATGATGCTTAAAATACAGATACTGTTTACAGTGTGTTTCTGTCATGATAATGCCAAAATCAGCATTAAACTACATCAGCCCCAGTATGTCACATGACCATGTCAGATGTCCCACTCATCTCCCACACCAGTTTTATGCTATTCCGCATTAGCACCCCGTTTTAATTTCTAGATTCGGTGTGGTTTTCTGTTATTGTAGTGTTAGAATGTTGTCATATGTGCCATTTTCTGGATGTCTTTGCCTTGTGTTCAAATGTTTTGGTTCTTGTTTTCACTGGTTACCTGTCTGCACTTTACTTAACAAAAAGATCTGCTTCTTCTACAATCCGTTGACCAAGAGAAAAACTATGGGAACTGTGGGAAGTACAGGGGAGAGGAAGTTGGCTCAGAGGCATTCAGGAATGGCTTGATGCCATCACATGCAAAAAGAAAAAAATGTCCTGAGGTGGCAGCTTGTAACCTAGCCAAAAGCACCAAGCCACACTCCCTGTCCCACTTCGGTCGTCGCTCTTCCTCCTGAGCCTCCTTGCTCTGCAAAGAATGTCACTCTGCCTCCACAGATGGTTATGTTGACACTATCAACCTTTAATACATCACAAACAACAACAACAACAAGCATGCTTGAATTCGCCCGAATCAGAAATGTCCCCTGACTGCTATCCAGTAACACGGCAGCTCCTTAATGACTCAGATTTCTTTGATACCAATATAAATCCCTGTGTTTTATTAATAAAACTGTCATTCATGTGTATTTTTATGCTTAGGAAAGGTCTGGCTCTGATCAGTACTACATCATGAGCACAATAAGG